>DF239116.1:176877-323891 GCA_000507305.1 Breviolum minutum Mf 1.05b.01
GCGTCAACCCAAGGTTGTCGGGGGGCGCAACGAGCCGGGAGATGTTTGAGATATCGCCCGGGCTCTTTTTGCGAGTCTTCCATTAAACTTCTTCATCGACGTAGAAACACCCAAGGTTTTTGGCAGTTGGGGAGAGATATGACAATTTACCAAGTAAACCATGTGACCTTGGAATCATGTGTCACCTTTTGTCGCATCTTTGCCCACGAAAAAAGCTAGGAAACATCTCCCTCAACTGTTGGCCAAAATCTGGCAGGGATGTATCAAACCAAACCCTGTAAAATTCATGTACATGACGGGCGTAGAAACAAAAATTCACCTCCTTGACTCAACCAGTATCAACTGGTTGGCTGGATTCTGAGGAACCAGCAATATTAAGCTATTAAGCTCTCAAAGAAGGACTCTCCCACACCTGTACCTCCCATGAGTTCTGTTTTTTTTTTCTCGTCCCCTTATCATCCTCCCCGAATCCAAGAAACCAATGGAGATCATACTCCTTTCGCGTGCATCTTCCCTGGAATTCGCACTCTTGGCATCCTCCACATCCTTAGTGCCCAGAAATTGTAGACATTACATACATGGAATATCATTGGAATCATGAACTCTCTCACAATTTTAGCACAAGATGGACCTGATTTCATTTTTGTGCAAATAGTGGGGGTGTATATAAATTTGGCATTTCCGAGGTAGACAAACTATGAAGCTTGACAACTCTCCCAAAACGTAAAAAATCCATGGGGAATTACAGTACTCATGTAAGCGACTCTCAGATCCTTGGCAGCTAAAAACCTGAATGGTTTGCCAACACTTCCTGCAATGAAAATCGATGATTTCAAGCTAAGGATTCTCTTATTCTAACCTGTATACCAACAAAAAAAGTAACTTGGTCCATATCAAACACATGATTTGATGGCATTGTTTTGTGTTGCTCCAATTTTTTCATGGATACCCTCTACCCCCAAAAAAAATCTGGCACCTTGCATTGGAACCCCGAAAACTGAAAGGTAACTCACGATTCTCTCTCCCCCCATTCACGACCCACCTGCCACAAAAAAGTAGTCAATAAAGCTCCCTTTGTTGCTTGCCCTTTTCTTCGGAGACTTAAACTAGCAAAGGAACCGGTGTTTATCCGGTGTTTTCTTCAAAAATAAATCCAACTTAGTTCACTTCAGTCATGACACATTTCTGGCCTCCTTCTGTATGGTGCCATAATTCTCAGATGCCCACGACTCCATGGTACTCACAACTTCATTTGGTCCCGGATCCCCCGGGCAACCCCCCCGGGAAGGAGGTCTGAACCAGCAGCGTCACAAGACATCACAACGCTGGTAAACATTTTTCTTAACATCTGGCTTGCAGAACTAAGAAAAAACGGGAATCGTTCCTCATATCTAGTTGAAATATTGAACATTTGAAATCTTCTTTTTGAATGGAGAAACAATATTTTTCAAGCCATCAGCCAGCTAGCTGTCTTTGAACGTAGTATGTCTTGAGGTACCTGCAATCACCCATTGAGGTGCCTTGAAAAAAACCTACTCCCAACATCCTTTGGATATGCATGGGCCTCCTCTACAGGAACTCATCTTTTTTTGTGGGGGGGGGGAGCACTCAAATTTGGAGGCATGAGGTCGTCGATAGAAGCTGTGCTGAAAGGGAACCCCCAAAGATTTTTGTTGGAACACCCCGATGTTTGAGATTCTTGAGGGCTTGATTGAGAGACAACCATCTCAAACATCTTGGGCAAATAGGGGAATCTTCCCAAGCAAGTGGGAAAGTGCACAACAACATGTTCATTCAAATTTTTCTGTTGTCGAATCATGTGAGGCAATGATTAATTGGTTGTTGGGGCTAGTAGCCAGCAGTTTGAAATGATCCGCTGTACGTAACAAACTATCATTCTTAATCATCAACTAATGTATTGACTGATGGAAGATCCACCCAACCACAATAAGGCGGCTAGACCGGCTTGATGGGAACTCATCTGCCAAACGAAAATCGATCCGGATTTCCTTCAAAAAAGAATTTCATCCATCATTTTTAAAGTGGGTGCCTGCGTCTCGGTTGGTGTGAACCACCCGAAGCCTTGTTGTAACCCTTTGCTTGTCATTTAGTAGGGAACATGGTCATCCATTTGGGGATTTCTTTAAAATGGTGGTACCCAACAACCATGGGTTTTCCTACTAAAAAATTCTGAAATGATCATTTTAGGGTGTTTTGGGGGTACCACCATTTAGGGCAACACCCATTTCTCAGCGTGCCTCGGCGGCGTTCTCGCGGTGGCCCATCAGCAGCACCGGAAAGCTCCTTGGTTGACAAAGCAAAGAAACGTAGAGATGTAGAAACAAGTGCACCTAACAAAACTTTTTAGAACATCTCTCTTCATTCACAAATTCACTCTGAAAATTTGTGTATCTCCATATGTATCTCGTAATCTTCCAGGAATTGATACTCTACATGTAGGAACCATACATACACAAAAGCAACAAAACAGTGGTGCTTCATGGTGCTTCACTTCTGTACCAAGCTGCATCCAAAAGGTCTAGTACCATCTTTTTGGCTTTGCGAACATCCAGACTATCACCTGAGCCAAGACGTGAAAATACAGTATATGAACATCTCTGAGGTTTCATAAGGTTTCAATAGGTTTCATGTAATTTCATGAGGTATTTCATGAGTGATTTATGAAGTTTCATGATGACTTGAATATTCCAGAATCACATCAACATCCTTGGACGACATGTACTTTTTCGACTTGACAAAACAACAAACTGGAACTTCCCATGTCACAGCCTGGCCGTGTTTGGGCCCCGAAGGAAAATCACAGGTTAAGGCTCTCACCATTGATACGCAAACGCATAAATTCTTCCTTTGGCGCTTGCTTGAACCTCGAAAGTTTTGGGGTTGTTCGTGGAAGGGGCACAAAAAGACCTTCATATTTGGCGGAAATAATTATATACATCGAAGGATTCAAAAGACACAGTGTTGGACACCAAACCTGGTTTAGGACTCGACTTTGTAAAAGCTTCTTTTTTAAAGGGGAAATGGGAATGTGAATATGCAGTACATGATTGAAGCAACATCAAGGTCATGAGATGGGTTATTATTTGCTTGATATTTCTTGCTGAAATCATCTAGCACTGAAAAGAACCATCCCAACAAAGTTGGCTTCAACGATTATGCAAAATTCCAATTTGCAACTCCATCTGCGTGATCTTGAAATATCTATAGATACTTCCAATTGGTAATGAAAACATCGAATTAGCATGGTAGCAAATGTTGGTGGACCAAGGATTCAGAATCTGGAAGATTCTGCTTGACTGGAAACTTGGAAAACATTCCGAACCACCTGTCCATTGACAAACGAAACCCTGGCCTGTTAAAAGCCTTCTGCCGGATATCTGCAATGGTCGCCATGCGAAACTGCAAGCCATGCTGAGGGTGCTCCTCGAAGTCAGACAGCGCGGTCTGCGCATCGGAGACATCTTGGAAGACACAGACCCAATCGGAAGACGCGACCTGATCCTCAGTGGGGACGCAATTCAACTCCAATTGGCTCTTCTAAGATTGGGAGATACGACTTTTGGGTTTCAACAAAAACCTACATGTAGCTATGCGTATAACTCCCCCTCCCCCGCTTTTGTTTGATAATCGTTAGGATCCCCTCCTGAAAAAACTAAGGTTTTCCATACCCTTTCCAGGACTTGGTGAAGATGATACCGAGGGATGAGGTTCTGGGGAGGATCTTGGCAGTTTCTTTGCTCCAAGTCTTGACTTGGTCCTTCAATGATTCAAGGACCCAAGGATGTCTCGGATGAATCTGGGAGATTCAGTGCCATGAGATAATCGATGAATATGACAGGTACATAATATCAAAACATACAGTACATATATATACACTGTATATACATATATAGACTGTATATATATATATATGTATATATATATATATATCAAAGAGGTGTAAACTGCTCCCAAACTAGGACCATGGTAATTCTCCGCTGCCACCTTTTAAGACTCTCTGATTGGCGGCAGCATCACCTGAACATGTCAGTACTTGAAGTCTTCGTACATATCCTCAAACTTGTAGATTTCTTCCCTTCAAGCACTTAAACAAAACAACAAGCAACTTCCGTACATGACAACCATAAACTGCCATAAACAATTACACTTCAAACCAAGTACACTTATACCAATTAAAACAGGGGAAACCATAGGAGAACCACAAATTCATCCAAACTCATCTCCCCAATAGCAACCTCCAACCTCTTCTTTACGGTTTTCTGGTTGAAGACCTTTCCTCCCCCAGTCTCCGATGTATAGATCCAAGATGCCAAGGTAATAGGTATGGGCAAGTTCCTGGATTTGAAGACCTCAAAACCGTTGGGCAAGTTGAGGCACCAAAGGATGCAACAAAAATTGCAGCCGGTTTTTGGGATGATATGGAAGAATTATATAGCCTGAAACTTGGAATCTTTTTTTGAAGATCCCCCCATTTTTGGGGGCATCTTGAACAGAAAAGGAACATGAACATTTTGGGAATTTTTGGGAGCTGATGTCCATTTTTTCATGTGTCTTTTTGGCGGTAGAGCCAGATTAATACACTGTCACAACTCACAATTGGAAACCTTGGACACAGCAACGGATCATCGGGGCTAAATAAATCTGGTTTGCGGCGTCTAGATAGCACTCGTTACACTAGTTCTTGAATGTACTCTAGGAATCATTACTCTCTAGAGTGCAATTTACTTGAGTAAGATACTAGTTGGTGGTTTCAACCCAGGCTTCTAGGATAGTAGTGATTATTCGTTAGGGAAGTAGCTTCAAGAGCCCAGGCGTCAAGGATTGAGGACACTTCCTACCACTTGGCTGAGTTAGGCAGAGTTTGGAGTTCAAGCGAATGTTGAAGTGAACCCCCCCAAAGGCTATGGCCTTATTAAATGATCAACTAGTGAATACATGGATGCTTTCACCAAACACCTTGGAAGGGATCTTCCTGGCAACGAACTGGCATGATGTCGGCCATGAGTGGGGGATGACATGTTCATTTCAGATTACTACACCACAAAGTTCAGAATCTCACCAAGTGGTCTCGGTTTCCTCATCACTGACAGTTATACGACAGAAAACCCGCTGCTTATGCTGCCTTTCTCCAACTCAGCTTCCCGTTCCAACTTCTAAGCTCTTGATTTTTTGGGATGCAAATGCACTCCCCAAGTTTAATTTGGAACCTAAAAATGATGGTTTACAAAAGGAATCTACCTTTTGGTGCCACTTTCAGGTGAACCATGTTAAACTTTGGGAGGGTACAACCATTTTTGTGTCTCATTCCTGGCTTCAACTATTCCCATCGCCTTCCATCACCTTCCTCGACGAAGGAACCTGGAAGACTTGCTTTTTGGAAAGGCCTTCGGCACCAGCGATGTAAATCGAATCCTTCCTGCCACCAAAAAAAAAGGGCCGCAAAATACGAGTTGCTTGGGGAGCCGGGGGTTAGGCAACAAAAGATCCAAAGAGAATCGATATACGCCCTTGGTCTTGCAGATACCAAATACTCAATTTGATTCAGCCTTGCAGCAGGCAATGATGAAGAACTTTTTCAATGGGCACCGTCCATCAACTGCAGACCCTTTGTTTGAAGAATAGTTGAATATCACACAAATCACACAGCTTTCTTTGATGCGAACCTCTTTCCCAGCCTGGTGTCATGTCTTGTGAAGGAGATATGTTTACCGCAAACGTTTGCGTGCAAATATAGATATATATATATATATACGTATATATCTATATACACACATAAATACTGGCCTAATGTTTT
Source organism: Breviolum minutum Mf 1.05b.01 (assembly GCA_000507305.1). NCBI lineage: Eukaryota > Dinophyceae > Suessiales > Symbiodiniaceae > Breviolum > Breviolum minutum. Next base: position 182,693 of record DF239116.1, read on the forward strand.
GGTGGTTCCTGCAATTGGTGCTTTGTTAGGCAATTTGCCAAGCAATCACCTGCCTGTTTGCTGAAGTTTTGCCAGTCTTGGTGTTCTTCCGCTCCTGCGACGCAAACAAACTTCTGGAGACCTTGAAACCTCCAAACAACCGACACGGACGGATAGTTGCACTCCCTTGTGTACCAAAAACACTCACAAACAAACATGATAAAAAAAACAGAAACAAATCCATAAATAGAAGAAATCTAAGGTCAAATCATCATTTGATTCCTCCATTTTCCATTTTCGCTTTATTTGTTTTTGCCAGGCAAAAAACCCAAAAAAACATCCACCCTGGCTCTATCGCCTCTTTTCCCCCACCTCTGAAGGCTCAGTTTCTGCCTTTGCCTCTTCAGCAACTGAGGTCTTCTCCTTGAATAAATGTCAACCAGGGCTTTAGTAACTCTCCAGTTTTGCTACCCAAAACCTAAAACTCACAGCGAGTTTGCCCCTGACAAATGGTGGTTGGAAGACAAGTTTCCTTTTGGGAAGGTCTATTTTCAAGGGCTATGTTAGTTTGGGGAGTGTAATTTTACTCTGCTTTGTAACTCTCAACTGTTACAGAAGTGTGAAATGTACAGTGTAACTCTCACTCCACTTTAGAGCCACAAACATACACGACAATACATTTCACATTATCTGAAAAATACACGGCACAGCTCCCATCTATTGGTTTATATAGGCCATGTATCAACCAACCAGCCATGTATTTCGATGCAGGTAAAACCCATGATTGCATACGATTGCCCTAGCACCGCACAACAAGACCCATGTACCGTACTGCTTTCTTTGTGCAAAGGATCTCAAAAATCGTGCCCTCCCAGTTGACTAACATTGATGCTTGGAAACGTCAACTTGTAGATGTACTATTTTAGATCTTGAGCGTATTTAAGAATTTTTAGCCGACCATGTTTGTTTGCTGGGAGGGTGTATATATGTATGTATATATAATATATATATAAATCTTTTCCCTCAACCCAGTCCTCTGATTCCACGGTCTTGGGGGCATATGTGTCAGAGGTGAGGATGTAACGCACGCGAATCGGAAAGTGCTTTTGCCGCAAGCCACGCTCAATATCCACCGCGATGCCCTGCACTCCGACGGGTCCGAGTCAAGTTTTCACACATGTGATGCGTTGTGACCATAATCATAATAATACTGCAAATGATAATACTCATGATATTAATGATGAACTGGAAAGACTGAAACGACTACAAAATCTACAAATCTATAATGATAATGATATTAACAATCCTATTCCTAAACCACCGGCCTGGTTCTTTTCTCTGTCCCAGGGTCTGTCGGCCCGGTCTCGGATAAAAAATTCACCCAATTCCGTGATATGTTGGGATCACCAATTAACTTCATGAGAATCCAAGAAGTGGGTCGTGATATTTCTGGATAAATTAGTCTAAATGAATCATACTGTATGTATATAAAATGATTCACCAACATCACTTTTGGGCACTTTGAAAAAAAATTCCACAAACTGAGTGACCTTTTCAAGCGAGGTTGGTAGTCTCATAGGGTCTTAACAACTGACAGCAAGGGAAATTATATACCTCCAAAAATAGTGGTACCCCAAAATGGATGGTTTATAATGGAAAACCCTATTAAATGGATGATTTGGGAGGAAAACCCACTATTGTCGGAAACATCCATGGAACCTAAGGACTCCCCTGGACCTGCGATGACTCGCCTCCTTGTCCGTGATGGACAAGTTCTCAGGGTAGACCAGGGACACACCCGCTTGACCCATCTTTCGATACAGCATCCTGAATGGTTTCTGTGGCAGCTTGAAACACATGTGAAAAACATGCTTTGGGGCCATGATTTTGTGAAATCAGTCAACTGTTGTTGGTTGCCATCCCACACGAGTTTCCTCCCGAAAAATTTGAGCCCACACGCCTATACCTGGCAAACGATACCTGAAAACACCTGCAAAGTGCTTAAAACACAGAGTTTGACACATCTTTCCTAGTCGAACAACTGATGAAACCCAGCAATCTTCCAACGGCCATGGGCTTCCACCTTCACCTCGTCGAACAAACATTTCACCAAGAATCTCATCCCAATTCTCCAAGCTATAAGCAATGAATTCAACCGCAGGGACGAAACTCCTGTGTTTTTTTCGGCAGTTTTCTTTGGGGCTGTTTTTGTTTGAATGTCTTCGCTTACTGTATACTTCCAATGGAAATGAAAAAAAAAACACAGCTTTAGTTTTTTCGGAGTTTTCTTTGGGGTGTAGTATTTTAGAATGTTTCCACACTACTGCGAAGGGAAATGAGGAAAACATAGTCATAAATTCACCTACTTCGTAACGGACCCTTGCTGTAACCCTCACAAATCCGATGATGGTTGTGGGTTTATCATGACTGGCAACAATTTTTCGAAGGCCCATTTACTGGTACTTTATAAGGATGTAAGAAGTAGGTCGAAGTTTTAGTCAGGAAAATACACCATATAATCTGAGTCTTTTGTGAACTTTAAAAGGCTGGTACTTCATTGACATCGGGGATACATCTGAAAACTGGGGTTGCAAGTTGCAATGCTTTGCTTTTAAGCGGGCAAAACAGCACGGCTTTTCCTGGTGCCTAGTATGATTTACTTGTTTGCCTGAGGTTTCACGAAAAGTGCCATGGCAGGAACCTTCACGAATCTATCCGAGACTTTTTATGTCGCCTGTCACACAAATATATATATATATATAATTATAATTATATATATATATATACATACAATATAAAGATATATAAAGTAAAAATACCACCAACCCAACATGAATACATATTTGCATCCATATTTGTTTGCTCTGTTCTTTTTCCTTTGGGAAAAAAACACACACACACACACACACACACACCACTCTCCAAACTCCCATCAATTTTCGGAGTTCGGGTTGCCTCCTTGGCATGGGAGATTCTTCTGTGGAGCCGGTCCCCGAGGCCTTGGCCTCCTTCAAGAAGGCGGCTAAATCACCCGCAGCATCTTGAACCTCGGTCCCATGGGGGGTTGGATTTTTTGGACATTTTGCCTTGTTTTTTTGGGTCTTAAAAGATCCATTCTTTACACACATTTGAGAACATCTATTCCCCAAGTGGTTGGCAGGATCTATTTAAAAGAAACAATGGTTACTGCCATTCAAAAATACAGTGGGACAAGTCTTTGGAAGATAATTGATGATAATTTGAGTAGATTAAAAACAACCCTTGCATTTTGGAGCTTGTGGTAGGCAAAAGGTTTGTTAAAATGTTTCCATCTTGGTTGGTGGGTGTGGTGATCGACCTGTATTCATTCGGGAGGAGCCATTGACACAGGGTGGACCGGGATGGCAGAACATAGTTTTTCAACTGAGTCATCACTATACAAAAGGCTGATGACTGGCCAAAACACTCGTCTCACTCTTTTTTCTTTTGTAGCACCTTTCTTGCTGCAACCTGGATTTCTCTCTCTGCCATGTAGGATACCAGTACTGTACCAGTCTCAAGTGATATCATTTGCTTCGCTTTGGAGATTCTGAATGCAAATGATCCTAAAGATGCGTCCTAGCTTTTTCTGGTGCTATTTTCCAAATCTTTCTCTGTCCGAAGTGTCACTGAACACTTGGGTCCCAAGTCAGCTGAAATGGTGCAATTCGGTCGGTTTCCACTAACATCGTATGCTACACTTCCCAAATTTCTTGAATCCAAAGTGTTGAGCACGAGCCATAATTCACCAAGCTGAAGTTCTGTCTTTTTGGGATTCCCCATATCCACCCGTTTGAAACGTTGATACCGTGTCACCTCTTCATCATCCTCTGTTTGTAGAGGGGCTGGCGGCTCAAGAACTGGTGCATCCGCCTGGTGCCAAAATGAATAGTCTGTAGCCTGTAGCTATTTAATGCTATTCATACATCCTGCTGACTTTTTCTGCATGATATATCTAACATGCTTCACCTTCATTGGAGCAACATTGTTTGAAAGGGACAGTTGTACAAGTGCAATTTCTTCTGCTAATTCATTGAGGGTTTTGGAATATACAATCTTCTTTTCATGAGAAACGATACTTTTCGGAACTTTATGGAGGTGTTGACTTTATCACCCACTCCTGTCATAAGCAAACGAAATAACTGAGATTCATCCAGTTGTTCTACAATGAACACAAACAAAATCAACGACATCCATCCACATCCCACACTGAAGAAAACCACCAAGCTCCCCCGGAAGCCACAAGGGTAACCCCCGTTCCCAACATCATGGGCTTTTCCTGTGCTTCTTGCAGAAAAGCCCGCAAATCATTTGCACCGTCATCATCAAGCTCTTGTGGCTCCTGTTTTTTGCAATCCCTAAAGTCCATATCTGGAACATGGGATCTTCCCATCTGTTGAAATATTGAACTATATTTATGTAAAGGCTGTGAAAGTGATCTTTTCGCAATACATTTTGATGAATTCAAGTGATCTCAAGAGATCTTCTCTATCTACAAATGAGCTTGCATGAACATAAATATAGGGTGACACAAATGGCTACATCACTACAGGAAAGTATATGATAAACCAGTAGGTATGACTTGTCATTTGTGGCTCACTCAAACACTTTCAACGTCACATGTCTGACCCTTTCTTTGATTTGGATTCATTCCATCAAACGTTGTTTCTGCACCAACTACCTCACTGCGAATTGCATGGCAAGTGCTATAAAGTATTTTTTGAATTTTCATTTGAAGATCGGTGGTGGTACATTGGTGCATATTCAATGTTTAAATCACTAGGCTGGTCTTTTGAAAAAAAGGTGATCCTCGTCACTGTCATCTCATCTCTTGTTCATGGTCTATAGGAGTGAAACACATATTTCTTTCGGGATGCCCACCAACTTTCAAGAAAACTTTCATTTATGTTCACCTACAGTGTTGAAACAAGTACCTCAATTTGATTGGCACCACCTACCCTTCTTCCCGTAATTGGCAATATTGACATTGGCAAGGACATGTTGCAGACGTACCAAAATATCCACCGGCTGCGAAGAAACGTATCGACTGGGATGCCTCCGGATGTAGCAAATGGTGAGCAACCCCAAGTAATTATGCCCCCATTTACAATGGGTTGTAACCTAGTTGTTCATCATTTAGCAACTTCCTGCAACACCGGACATCTACCACTTTTCTGACCTCTTGTGCTTCTACTGCATCTTCTTGTGCAGCTTCCAAGAACTTCCGCATATCGTCACCAACACCACCTATCGAAGCCCAAGGAACGTGGATCATTTCATGGAACACCTTGGAGTGGCAGAAGCTTCACATATAGGATTTGCCATGTCAAACGATGACTCCCAACATCTTAAGGCATGAACCTACAGGTCCTCCATTTCGGCTGAATTTCCTACCATGGATTCACCAAACTCAGGTGTTTTTTTTCCAAAATCTTGAAATATCTCCAAATCATTCACACCAAATTCGCACCTGTGGTCTTCCGTTTGGTATTGCCACCAAGCTCATGCTCACGAACCGTCTCATCAAATCGCAAGTCCTTAATCAACATTTCAAATCTTGGGCAGGTCAAGAGGACCTAATGAAGGTGGCAAACCATGGGGACTGCTCATCCTTTGGTTAAGACCCTATGAATAGTGTTTTTTTCCTGTGCCTACTATTGGGTTGAGCAAATGAAAGCTGTTGAAATCAAATCAGTGACTTTGACACCACATACTTAGTGTAGCATTGTTTTACCTTGCAGTAGTTTCGGGATCTTATGGGATCTTAATCATACCACTTATCAAATTGAATATGTACATCTATGGTCAATTGGACCCTCTGATCCCCCGGCCTTACAAGATCCAAGTCATTGCATCGGAAGCTACATTCATCTCACCAGCAAAAAGGAAAGAATAAATCATTGAAAACAAACCATTCTCCGGGAACTTCTAGTATATTGCTGGATTTTCCAAAACACATCAATTAAAAACACAAAACATCGTAAGAGAAAAGGGTAATCTGGTACCAATGATATACATCATGATTTTTGGTGGAGATTACATCACCATCACCTTAACCTTTGAATTCTTTGGGTTCATTTTTTGGTAAGATCACAAAAAACCTCAACCTTTTGAGTGGACTTGATTCATTGGGAAATTTCTTACTAATCATGAGGTTGCTGCAACTAATAAACATACCATTTAAATCTATCAATTTATCTATTTTATACCCTCCCTGAAACTAACATAGCACCTGAAAATGGATGGTTGGAAGACCAATTCGTTTCCTTTTGCAATTTCTTCCTGGCAGGTGCGAATTGTCAGTTTCAAGGAGGGTACATGTTATTCTTGTTTTGTGACGTTCACAATAAGCATCTCCTCCTGCTGTATGGGCTTCCCCACAGCACCGGAGTCATCGCAGATCTGCCGTATGCGCTCCCCTTTCCGTCCGATGACACGTCCAACGAAAGTCATGGGGACATCTACCCACTCCTTTCGGGACGTGACGGTGAAGGCAATGTCTCCATCAACCCCCAAAAAACTAAGTGACTGTTAGTTTTCACTATCATTTCCAGAGTTTTTTTGGATTTAGGTCATCCTAGACTTTCGTTAAAAGTCAAGCTTTTAGATGGTTTCAGGGTCTGTAAGGTTTGGGCCGGTTTGGAGTTTGGATCCCCAAAACTGGTAATCCCAACAATATCTACAGGTCAACAATATCTACAGGAATTGTTTATGGGGAATCTACCTTCAAATGAAATAATTGGTGTATCATGAAAATCCAGGTTGGTGAATATCATAAACTTCTTCCCCGATTGCTGCTGAACTGTTGAATGACCGGGGCAGTCCAACATAGGCTGGAAGCCAAGTTCATGTTGGGAAACGAGGAATTCAACGAGCACAACCTGAAGAAGTCATAGTGACACTGCCAACCAACAAAAAACCCGTGGGTGAAACCCGTGTCAACACAGGACGGACAAATCGAAAGAGGCGCCATTTATCTAGGATTCTAATCTCTTACCAATCTGACAAAAGCCCGACTTGGCAGGGTTGTACCAATACAATTGGATGAGGTCGATCATGAGATCACCATGAAATCCACCCAAATCTAAATTAAATCATGAATAGGCCAATGAATAGGGATAATCAACTATGATAAGTCCGGATACTTCTGATAACGTTGAGAAGATTGATAATTGTGATAAAAATGATGGTAATGAAAGTAGTGAAAATAATGGACGTAGTCACACACACACACAAATTCAAAATATAACGTCTGTGAGAATGATGAACATAATATCCGTCAATAGTGTATAGGCGTTGGTTGCCTGCTACCCGAGGAAACTTGTGCAATAAGGATTTGTTTCTACAAAATTTATGCGTGGCATGGTAAACCAACAGCTCAAATCATAAGTTAATCAGGGAGTAAGACTACGAATAAATGCAACTATGTTGTCTGCATTTTTTCAACTTGCGCTAGTAGATAGATACATAAGTAAAATCATAAATAATAATCGTGATGATGATAATAGTAAGTATCTTCATCCATATAACCCGTCTGCAACCACGTCAACTGCATAATCTTCACCATGATCATCATTTTTCATTGCTGAGATTTTCACCATGCCATAATTCTGGACGCATCCTTCGAAACGACACGACCACACCAGTCCTCCACTTCAGCTTTCTCGTGTTCAGGATCCAAATCTTTTCCCACTTCCTGATCAACATCCTTGGTATCTACAATGACCATACCTGCCTCGATCCGGACCACCTGGCGTTTATTTTTCGGCTTGCGAAGTTGATCGGAAATGGGTGGATTTCCAAAAGCTTTGCTGCTTGAAATGGGATGTTTTTATTGCAGATTTCAATGCAACATAGATTGTGAATGTTTTTCACATCATGGAGTGTTACATGATTTGAGTAAAACTTGCCGTTGACGGATGGAGAAGAGATGGCTCGCGGAGTACTCTGGGAGATTGGAACTTCATGGCGGTTTCTGTGGATCACCTAGATGTGCGCTTGTTTCAACCAGGTCATTGGTTACAGGTCTATTTCCAATCAGCATGGCATAGCATGACATCATCACATTGCGTCGCAGCTTCTCGAAAAAAAATCCCGGACCGATGCCTTCACGAAACATTTAGAACCCACATTTTGGGCAGGCTCTTCTGGTCGTCGTCTGAGCAATCCATCGAGGTAGCCTTAGATTCATGGTTAGATCAAGCTACATGTGCTGTTGAGATCAACCAAAACCATTCACTTAATTTCAAATTAAAGAAATTAAACAAACTCATTTCATCTCGGAACCACACAAACATTCACACCAATATTCCCTGGGCCCTACATTCCCTGGCCCCTCACCGCTTTGGTATATTGACTCCACCATCACTGTGGGCCACACCTTTCCCAATGCTAAAACTTGTGATCTCTCTCCTTTCAAAATGGATCCCGCCCAGGATCCATTCCTGTGGGGCCAAGAGACGCACCTGTGATTCATCGCTCAGACGTAACAAGGCTCCTTTGGGTGTCAACATTTGCACCTCACCTCCCAAGTCGTGAAGATTCGATTGGCCAAACAGGTGAGGAACAACCAAAAGCTTCTGATCAACCTATCGACTATCCTGTCAGCGAAATATAGAAGATTCTGACATTTACCAAATGAAAAAGAAGAAACTTATCGGGGAGTCATGTCATGATTGCGACTCTCTATTTGTTGCTCCTGCAGTCTTTCTCATGAAGAGTTGCCATTAGATCAGCAGATAGAAATGCTACAAAAAACATGGAAAATATCAATTCATGCCATCTCCATCTGTCATCACTCCCAAAGCCGGTGATGCAAATCATGAGTCTTGTCCCATGTCTTTTCACCTCGCAAGGTCTTTTGCTGTACTTACTCGCTTCATTCACAGGTTACATATACAATATATACACGCAAATGACTGCTTTAGTTGAAATGATATCAAGTTGAAGATACTTGCGTTATGCAGCTATGAATCCACTATCCCACAAAAGCCATCCATCTTTAATTGCTCAGTGATATTCCCAAAAAACCCTGCCTGTCAAGATGCCATGAAGAGTAGGGATCATTGGAGCAGCATCTGACACCAATGAAGGTCCTACGAATGGCCAGGAAGGAACAAGCCACGGGGGTTGACTGAATATGACTGTATTGCCTCGCAAAAAATCTTTCCCTCTTTGCCGGGAACTGTTGCAAACTCCCCTGAGAACAACATGGACGTCAAAGCTGATTTGGAAAAGTGCGATCTCCTCTTTCTTTCACCTTCGATCTTTTAAAAAAAGAGCCGGCATCATCACGGCAAACTTTGCCATCTGCGAATCTAGCTTCATTGCATATGTTTTTTCCAACAAAGTCGCAGTTTACCAACCTGCACCACAGTGTGAGATCCTCATTGATCACGAACATCAATCAAGGCATTTGCGTAGCACCATGCTTCACCCTCCAACCTCCCACCCCTTGGGTTGGCGCCTGGTGGTGTAAAGATATTGGACTGTGGCCGTTGCATTGGACCTGGCCGTGATGCCTGTGCCTGCATCTGTAGCATCTGCCCTGCTAAGGGAGGCGGAGGCATTGACATCCATGGATACGCATAGGGCCATGGCCTCGGGGTTTTTTCAAGGTGGCTAAGGGAACGATGAGCAAAAGTGCATGGGGATATATAGCTTTTACCTATGATGACGAACGACCTGAACTTGTGGGAAGGATGGGAGATATACCGAAAAAAAAAGCAGTTTCCACTGAAGCAGTCGACTCTTAGGTCCAATGCTCAGGGCTGAAAATGTCAGTTTTTCAACATGAGCCCCTAGGATGTGAAGTTCTTCGCCAAAATTTTAGTGGAAACTTCCAGGTAAACCTCCAACGAGAAGTGCTTTGATTTTGAGTCACCCTTTTAAAACCAAACTAAATTTTAAGCACAACCTTCATGGCATCTCATCACCCCATGCCAATCATGTATATTTCCATTGTCTACTGTAGTTGGTGGTTTCGTTTCACCATCCCCATTTTGAATCATATTCTTCGTCAAATTTGGATCGTTTCCTCCAGTTGTGATTGGACCAACGTCTCCTTGCAGTTGAATGACATGGCCATACTCTGCGCTGCGCTGCTTCCATCTGCGTCCCTTTTGCGCCGCACTCGGGGCCTGGAATCTGCAGCCAGGCTATGCCCAAATCTTTCACATCTTTGAGGTGGATATATGCAGATATGATAGATGTGTATAGTCTATATGTAAATATAGCAAATATATGTATATCTAAAAATGCGCATATCTGATAACTTTACATATAACAATGATTCATAACTATAATCTGATACCTTACTAAAAAAATCCTAAACCAAATAAATAGTTTATAGGATTCGGTTTGAGATACAATCATTTGTCTCACAACTTCTGCAGGGTCAACTCCCCAAGTCATCAACTTTGGACACACAAATTTTGAAGAGAACCAAGCTGGCTAAACTTTTTTAAAAAGCATTTCATTTATACCTCTTTCTATATATTCTTCCCAAAAAAAGTTTGAAGCTTTACTTTCCGGAAAACTTGGCAATTGAACATCCCCAGTTTTAGTAGCAAATACATCTTGAAATGGTGGAGTTTCCGTGGCCATGTTGGTTTTCCAAGGGGTAAATTCAACCGTTAAAAGCAGGCTTTCACCCAGTTTTTTTGGCTTCGCTCCGACATTCTTCGCCTCTCATCGGAGCCTGCGCAGGCAGTGATGTGGGGTGATGCTGGATTGGTGAGGATTTTCTTGGGCGTATCCTCCCTATAAATGGCCCAGAATAAATGGATAACTGGGGCGAAATAACCCTAAGTTATAAATAGGAAGAGGGACGGTTGGAAGATGAAATTTCCTTTTTGGCCCGGCCTATTTCAGAACCTATGTTAGTTGCAGGAAGTATATCATATCCCACAAAAATCTCTCAAATGGACATTTCATCCAATGATTCATTGGTAGTTAGCCACTTGGTGCCCTTTTTTTGTTTTTTTTGACTATTCCAGGCACTTTTCACATATAAAGGTTGCCTATAGACTCAGTCACCAAGCTTCACCAATGTACCGTTGGCTGGTTATAACTTGATCAAATTTGATGTCAAAGATTCATCCATCATCACTCTTTTGATAGGTGACATCATTTCTTTCATATCTATACACTGTATACACCCACGAAAACTAACATGACAATGGAAGAACAACCACTTGAACATGTATCTCCTATTGGGGAGGTAAATCTGGGTGAAAGATTTTTCTGCTTCACCAATTTCACGAACACCTTCGACCAGTTTCACCAGGGGGAGGCTCCCTTAAGCCACCATCTCCGCCACCTGGATGCCCCCCTCAAGTTGGATGACTTCACTGAGTTTCGTTGAAAACTCGGTAGCTGATCCCGGGGTGACAAAACAGGTTGTACAAAACATCGTTTTTGGACCGACTCTACATTAGAAACAACACCAAAAGACAGCTTCTGTCTTTAGAACGAAAGATAACGAAAGTATGCAAGTATGAACTTTGTTGTTCAACGCCGGAAAACTTTTCTTTGGCCTTCTTTGTGCTTCTTCTTTTTCTTCTTCTCCTGAATTTCGGGAGCCATTCCATCAAACATCACCAGGCTGCAGGCTTGACCGTTGGTGGACTCCGTCTCCCCCCTTGCTCGAAGCAATGGCCTTTTTCACTTCGCTGTGGCCTGCGCGAAAAAAAACTGGACAGTGGTTAGTGGTTGAGCTGGTTCTTTTGATGATGATGGTACAATGATGTTCTCATTTCTCATGGTGTTTTTTTTTCACAAAAAAATATGCCAAGGCTGACAAGGAACATTGCTGATGTCTTTCACTGAAACACCCCTGATGTATAGTGTCATGAAACTTGCTCGACACAAAAGTTGCGCTTTCATTCACAATTGCCAAACCTGAGAATCTCATCTCAATGCTTCCGAGAAAAAAACAGACACACTGTATGAAACCCAAAAACAGGTATCTATTGAATCCCTGTGATATCTTAAACATAATCCTGTATATACAACAAATACACATCTGAAGTCAACCATTCCAAATTTTCAAATTCAAATTATATGTATATATATAAATACATATATATACATATACATGAATTCTATTCTCCACCACTCTAGAATCATGCCAACCTTACATTTTGATCCATTTTCCCTCCCTTCAAACGACCTGCCTTCCTTCCTTCGTCGCTTTTTCACCGGTGAAGGCGAAGGGGTCTGGAGGCGCATCTTTTCGGCCTTCGGGACGGGTGGAAATCCACGAGGCTTTTTCCACGACGAAACGACAAACCAAGAAATTCTCCAAGGGAAAACGGCAGGTGGATGGTTGATGGTTGATGTTTGATGCTTGCTTTTTTTTGTATTTCTTTTGGGAAGCGGAGATTTTCTTTTGGAGCAATCCAAGTAATTAGGGGGTGAAAGGATGTTGTTTTTTTTCAGTTTCAAATTTTCATTGATTCAAAATGAACAGTTTCATTGATTAGTAGTAAAAAATAAATACGGGTTTTTGCTATGGATACACGTGTTGTTTCATTCATTTTACTACATACCTCTGTTTTTTCCTACACTTCTTTACCATGCAATCCATCGGAGAGAATGAGATACACTACCTTTTTAGCAGCCTTCAACTACAAAATGGTACAGGTTTTTTATGGAAGTTGTTGCAACTTCAGGCAATAATATACATATAATTATATTATATGTATATAATTGTATGTATATAATTGTATATATATACGGATGTGTTTGATATAGGTATTATTAAGGTATTATGTTGACTTGGTTTCTGGACCTACATACCTCCATCGAAAGCGCTTGATCATTTACAAAATGATCTCTTTAGCCAAGCCATATGTGAAACAAAAGGATTTTGCAAGTACTTGGGAGCTTTCCCTCAAGCAGCTCTGCTCTGACAGCTTTAATTTTTTTATCGACCAGGCTGCCTCTTCATATTCATCTTCTTCATCTGAGTCCTCTCCAACTGTGGGTGTGTGTGGATTAGCACTGTTTCAGTGCATATACTAGGGATCTTACAACATCCATGTACAGTGTCTCATTGCAAGCTGTGATGAGAATCCCTACCACCAAACCACTACGACGTGGATTTCCTGATGGTATTTCTACCCACGGAAGTTAGACGCCACAACGCCACTGGAGGTAATTACCTCGTGACACTCCAAATAGCTTCCTATCCAGGACCCAGAAACATACTGTCGATGGAAGACATCCTATAATCCTGCACCAGTTCATAGGTAGTTTACCTTATTATTTACAGGGTTTTATACATCCCAGGTGGTGATCGCCGGATTTCTTCCATAAAGCGTATCACTGGTTAGATAAAAAACAAAAACATCCCGCCGGACTTTTTACCGTCCCACGAAAACATATAATCTTTTATTTCGCTATGGCAAAACCATCATTTTGAACCTGAAATTGGTATCATAGATTTTTTCGTTTTTTTGTTTTTTTCTGTGTGATTCACAACCCTCACAGTGTTTTGTGGCCAACAACGATGCGAACTCAAACCACCAGTTTTTCACGCGCCACTTTTTTTCATTACAGGTTTGGACATGTGTAAAGTATGTACCGAAGCAGTCCATTCCGTAGCACTTTGAAAATGTGGCTTTTTACACGTAGCATCTAACATGTGTGCAACTTCAACGATGTCATTAGATTTGTGGGCCGGTAAAAGACCCGCCAGCAAAAACATGCCTACTGCATCTTTGGATCCATGATTAACTAATGGTTAATTGGTGGTTGAGGTTGGTGGTTTAGTGGGTAGATCCCCAAGTAAAAGTCTTGTGCATGAGGATCCACACGTATAACCATTAAGAAACAATGGGTGAAACGATCCATATCATATTAGAATGTACTATATACTCCCGTGCTCCAAATCACGGAGAGAAGAACTCCTTGTTTTAAGAAACACGGTTACCTTCAAACTATGGAAAACCTACCCAACCCGATGCGAATGAGGCATCACAACACTGAAGAATAATGGTGAATTCAAAGCGGCTTCTTCTGGGCCTTTTAAACAATCAAGAAAAAACATATGGGTTGAAACTAGCGTAAACTACTCCACTTTGGCATCTCAAACAATCTTTCCATAGTTTTTCCTTCACTTGGAACCTATCTGAAGCAACTGCTCGGGAAGGGAAACTCGTTGGGAAATCAGTGTTTTCATTTGCCTCGGCTTTGTGTGTATTTGATCCATTTTGATCCTTCATTTCCCCCCCTTTCCGTCCTGGGCCGGTCTCCGCCGTGCCGGCATGGGGCAACTTCACTCAGATCGCTGCTAGGGTTGAGAAAGCTAAGCATCTTGAGATAATTCATGTCATGAAGCAAAAGGTGTGTGGTTTTGTAATGGTAGAAGTCAAAGGGCACAAAAATCCTTGGATATTCTTTATCTTACTTGTCCAACCCCACAGCAAGAAACAATTCCACCTAGACCTTTACAGAAGATACATACCAATAATGCCAGAAACAGTGTGGAAATTTTGACAAAACAACATCATCTTGCTAGGACCAGATGTATTACTGGATTTGTTGGCGATTTTTGAGGATGTTTGTTTTTGGACGTGTTTGAAGATTGATTCCTTTTTTTTTAGCGCATCTTGGGATTGGAATCTTGTACGCTTGACTCAATCTTGTGGCTACCTTTCAGCCATTGGCTTGCTCGCGTATGATGAAACAACCCATGAACAAAGTCAAAACGCCTTGAACTTGCTTGAACATCTTCCCAAAGTTAAGTGAAGATACAGGATTTGACTTTGAACCAAAGACATCTATAATTCCAGGTGCCCCAACACTTGGACTTGGTTTTATGACTGGAGCCATTTACTAGACTACTGAACTTGGAAGGCCCAGTAGCATCCACTGCAAGGCCCGCCCAGATATTACAAGAAGCGGCTCCCTACCAAAAAAGAACATGACACCGTAACTTCCTATAACTATGGATTCATCTCTCTATAAACCTATTTCCATCTACATATCTCATCATATCTCTACATTCACAGAACTAATTCTCATTTTAAAAACATCTACTTAAAACCACAACGAAAATAAATACATCTAAATTCTAACCCTGCAGATCTGCACTGTTTTGGCGCCATGGGCGCTGTCTTTTTTTGGTGGGCAGGCTTGTGAGACACCCATCTGCGCAGCGCTTCAAATGTCGCGTGACCGTTGAATCGATTCACAGCTCGTTCTCTTTGGAACTGTGACCTGCGCATGCAGTGGAGTGGGTTCCACTATTCCAACATCTAAGATGTATAGCTCGGCATTAGCTTGGCTACTTGTAGGTTGCACTCTACTGTTTTTTGAAAGGATGTTTCAAGTGTACCCTTTTTTTTGTGAAGGGAGTGTTGCCCTTGATGAGTATTCGGCAGCTGGGTGGAGTTTGAATTCAGAGAATTTGACCAATGGAGGGATGGGAAATTCTGGAGCAACTGATCTGGCAAACATCGGAGAACGTGTTGCAGTTTTCACGTAGGACTGTTTTCCCTGTGTGGAAACCGCTTTAGGGAAAGAAGCACCCAGGAGCTAATTTGGTAGTTCTGATGTTTTGAACACAATCTATGTACTCCTTCCATCCCCCAAATGGGAACAATCAGCTTACACACTTTCTTTAAACATCAATCACACCTACGAGTCACCCAGTATGTTCTCCCCTTGTGCCTTCCAAGAAGTTAGCTTTGATAGCTTGAAAACTCAAGAACATATCTTTCACCTCCTCCGGTGTCCTGGCAGGGCCCAACACTGTTGGCAGGTGCCAGGTTTGCAACAGGGTGATATTTAATGGGATTCTGCTTCCACCCACGAATAATCTACACCTCCACATATCGAAAAACCATGGTTTGGGGCCCGGTGGTTCGGTTTGAAAAGGGATCCCCGAAAGTGAAAGGATTGGCCACCTAAGGGGCACCCACCCACCCATTTAGTCATTAGTTGAACACCAAAGTTGCCAAACAAAAACAACAAGGCAACTGTATCAAGTTCAAACTCGCACAGTTTCGTAGAAGAAGAAACTAAAATTTACACAGCCGTTCGTTTTTCAGTGGAGATCATGGCTGGAATCCAAGAAAGGTCGAGATGTATCGGTTTGAAAGGAAGTCCAAAATTTCCAAACATGGTGTTGTTCTTCACCTTCATCGTACATCAATCCACTTGGAGGATTTGGGGAACCCAATTTATGAGTGGTGATTGGAGCAACCCCACAATTTGCTTGTGTCTTTTAAACAGATCTCTTTATTTCGAATTGGCGATGACTCCACTACCGATACAAAGTTACCAAATATAATATCATCACTTTTGCAAGAAGCCACCCAGCCTCCAATCTACAAAGAACCGCCCACAAACTGTCCCCCAACAAAAACCGGGGTGATTCCCAAAAAATGCGCCAAGGTGCGCCATGCCATCTTGTGAAGCGAGGCGGCCTTCATAGCGAGGTGCAACAACAGCTTGCTCCGGGAACCTTACCGATCACGACAGCTGTCCCATGAAATCCAGTCATTTTTTTGAAAAATAAGCTGGCTATAGTAGAGGGCAGTACAAAAGGAACCCTACATAAATCAACCAACCAGGTTTTGTTAAAAGTGGTTGAAACCATGACAGTGGGCTACGTATTTGGGCGGAGGGTGATTTTTCTTCACCGAGCTCCATCATGAGATAACTGAGCATGCTCCTCCCTCCATCCTTGTAAACCTCGTTTTCGACTGTTACTGCGAGGAAGCTCCCAAGCCCAGCAACTCGGAGACTTGAAGGCCATGGTGATAGACATCATGCCAATGACGAAAAGCTCCCTTGTAACCTAGAAAATTTGAAAGCCAAGGAACTAGCTGTGTCTTAAAAGGAATCTCCAAATGTCACTTCAAAATGTGGTGAATTTGTTTGATTCATGTCAATTTTTAGTAGAAGTTGGTCAGAAAACGCCAATGGTCTTCTTTTTTGAGGATCCTTCATTTTGAGACACACCCAAAGGGGCAAAAACAATCAAAAACGGTCTGTCTCAGTCCTGTTATCGACTTTTCAACCAATCGACCTTTGCGGCCGTTGAAACTTCGATTCCAAGGATTTCTTGTGCTAAGCTGTGCAAAGTCATTCATGGAGGCCTATATTGTAGTACTTCCCCAACCTGGAAAATATTCCCCTATACTATTCTGATATA
This sequence comes from Breviolum minutum Mf 1.05b.01, assembly GCA_000507305.1. Lineage (NCBI taxonomy): Eukaryota > Dinophyceae > Suessiales > Symbiodiniaceae > Breviolum > Breviolum minutum. Next base: position 199,857 of record DF239116.1, read on the forward strand.
ATCTGATATATATGTTCTATCTTTTGGGGCGAATCCGATGGTGCGCGATGATCGTAAGTCGGGGGTTTTCAAGATCTTTCGTTAAATTGCTGTACTGTGTTACATGTTCCGGTACATTGAATTGTTCCTGTTTCGTGTTGTGAATATACCAAGTGAAGACCTGTACCTTACAATTTCTTTTTACATGACAGCACTTTAAGTCTTTTTTGTCATCAATTAAGTCTGCTTTTTTTTGCTGATCCTTGCCCCCTGTCCTGTGTTGAAATTGTCGAAGTGATGAGCCACAGACTTCATCCATGAGACTTTGAAAATCTGCGACACCCAAATTGAGATTCAAAATCTTTCAGGAGCAACATTTCAAAGTTAGCATAAGGTCGATTTCCGGAAAATCCTTCCTTCATGCTCACCCCATCCAAGCCACAAAACATTCAAACACCTTCAGACTTTTGACTTTCTTTTGCAACATCTCTTGGTTTTTTGGGTCTCCAACAACTTTGGGTGTGGTGGGGACAGCACTGGGGACAGTCTTTGTCAAGAGACATCGAGGGCTATCCACTCGACCAGGTGCTTCGCGATTTTCAATGAGGGCCTGGCAGGTTCTATGCGAAGTGATCCAAAGTGATGATCATTAATTTTTCTGATTTTGCAAAATTATTTGAGTCATATATACATGTGGTCAACCTCCACATTTAGACATTTAGCTACTTTCTGATTGGTGTTCACCACGCAGAAAATTTTTCACCCACCTGAGAATCATAGAATCAGATATACAAGTCAGGATGAAGGATCATTCCCCACGAAAACCTTCCCCTTCCCATCCATCTCGGTTCCACGCCTCGAAATTCAGCCAATGATTGGCAAAGTGTAGAATTCGAGCCTCCAGGTAGAGCAAATGGCAACGAAACTCGTTGACATTCCAGTTGATACTAAGTTGGTTGTATATATGCATATATATATATTCATATATATCTGCACATTCTAATTTGCATGATTGTATTGGGTCTACGTATAACTATCCCTCTAGTAGAGTGTAGCAGCTAACACCCCCCACCCATCAATCAGCCAAGCAGCGTGCAGTATATTTTGAGTGGTTTTAAGGTTCATTGTGGTGCCCCAACATCTGATATTTAAGAACACCACCTAGTTGCACTGAACTGTTGCACAAAAGAAGTTGCACATTCCTGGCCCTTTAAAAACTCAACTAACTGACATTATGGGACTGGCTATTGGGAAGTGTCTTGGAGGCTTGACCGCCGATTCCAGCATCTGGGTGTTGGAAAAACCTTGGAAAAAAACCTGGGCAAATTGAAAGGGAATCCATCCGAAAATTGCTGCTAGACGTTATGGTGGTGGAATTCTGACGGGCAATCTTTGAATCTTTGTTCTTGGAGTAGATTGTGTTTTTTTTATCCGCCTGCTGGAGGTTTGTATGAATGAAACTCCTGTGAGATTCTGAGAAGAAACATATCGTATCATATTCAAATGCCAGTGAAAACCCCACGATATCTGGGCAAATCAGAATACCAACAACTTATTGCAAAACCCTGAAAAAATGGAGGATTCACGCGTTGTATACAGCAGCATTTTCAGTGATTCACCTGTCCTTGTCGATCCCTTTCCGCTCGTGAGGACTTTCACATCGGTCCTGCCGCAAAGAGTCGTTCAATGATGGTGCTTCAACTAGTGTAGGTCGCCAAATTACCCTCCGGCAAGCTAACATAGCTGGCTGGAAAATGGACCATCTGAAGATGTATTTCCTACTGAACATGGGAAATTTTTCCGTTTGCCATGTTAGTTTACCAAAGGGTAAGTGGTCTCCATATGATTTCACCTCCTTCTGCGGAAGTTCTGCATGAATAAGCATTGCATTTTCATCAACAAGCCCAGCTAAGGTGTCGTGTAACCCGTTCCACTCTAAACATATCGTGTTGTTGCAACTAGATCAGCATGCAAAACCAAGCAGTTGCTTCCCATGAGCATGCTCTAGTTGAAGCAAACCGCTTTTCATCTTCCTGTTCACAAGGAATCACCACCTATGCTGAATTACTGTACTGTACTGTGCTATATACATCACCTTCAATCTCCTACTGCTGGTGCCTGGCGGCGTGGAATTTGGCTGAGAGCCCCCCCCGCAACTAACAATGCCTTTGTGCACTGGGAAATCCACATGCCGCATCGGCAGCAACAACGACACCAACACACCATAGGACACCAAAAAATACCATCTCTTGCCCATGTTGCTTCACATCCTCTACAGCTCTGGGGATCGGATGAAAAGTCCTTCGCTCGGTAAGAAACCACCAAATTAAACTCGCTAGACATCAACGTTGGACGTCCAGCTGCCAGATCCTTGCGGAAATCGTAGCATGTCCAAAAGTTGGAAGGTAAGGTTCAAAATGCTCAGGATCCGTGAGTTGTTTCAGCCATTCATAGATACTTTTCGTGATGTGAATCATGAAGAATTCCACTTTTTTTTACCAACAACCTGTAAATGGATTATGGATTGTTTTTCTGAAGTGAGGTTTACCGACCTTTTTCCTGTATTTCACCAGGACATCCAAGGAAAAACACTGGTATATACAAAAAACCCTTGGCGTCCACCATTGGTATGACTCTTATACTTTGACGAGAATTATGCAGCGTTAAGACAAGAAGGTAAGCATATTGGGACAGGATAATACTAAGCCGAGCCTTTGCACGTCTTCTGCTTTTGAAAGTTGCCAAAAGAAAGTCGAAGACTTTTGATCCGGACTTTAGAGGAATATCTTCAAATGAAGGAAACCTAGTCCATCCATCTTCTATCCTTTTTGAAATGTAAGGATTTCAATCCCACCCTTAAACAAAACCAATGGAACACTGAAGAAAACACAAAAAAAAACACACACCAGTTCCAAAGAAATTCCATTCTCAATTCTCAATTCCACCGTTCGCCATCTGTTTCCATCCTGATCACATCCAATGATCCAATGTGCCTCAAAGAAGTGCAAAGGATGTGAAGTGAGTTGTGCAAAAAATCCTGCCACCAACGTTTGATCGCAAAGACCAACGTCACTAGGTTTCCTTGGTCGCCGGTTTGGCGGTTGAGACACCTCATTAAAATGGGAACAAAAACTACTTTGACTTTTGAGGATTTATAGGGGTGAAACAAAACATTTGAAGAAACACTACAGCAGCTTCAAGAACGCTTTGAGCATGAACATGCATGTGACATAGCAACACACATGCACATGCAACGATCCTGTATAGCAACTCATATACTGCATGTAAATTCACATTGTAACATAAAGAACTTCGCAGTATTCGGATCTCCAAGATACCAACGAGTATCAGCAGAAACTCGGTGTTTACAAGATCCAAAAGGTCGTATGTTTCCCTTCATCTCCTTCGCCAAAGATCCGGGTATTGTAACGCTTAAGGTCATCATCAGTAGCGTGCATCAGCAAATCCACCAAAGCTGGCACAAGAGTGGGTCCAAATCAAGCAAAACAATAATGGAGTGTGTATATAATATATAAATATATATAATATATTAATATATATATATTGCATCTCTCTAGCATCGAGAAATATATGTATATATAGAGAGACAAAACACACACACACAGAGGAATGATACCAAAATGGATGGGGATTTCTATCAAGTGGTGAGCTTTGATGAATTCCAATTCGGCCTGCATGGATCGTTGCGTTGGGCTTTAGCACCACCACGCCGTAGTTGAAGGCATCATTGAGGTCCTTCATGCGGATAGACTCATCAACTGAATTCGCCATTAGAGATATGGTAAATTCAATATGCCCCCATTGTTTATCATCCCAGAAACTAGATGTCCAAGTTCTTATGGTAAAAAGAGTATGCAACAATTCAATGTATATGCAATATCAATATCATATGCAACACATTTTTTAGAAAAATATTTAGATGCAAACTTATTCATCCAAAAACTCGTCAAACCACGGGTCCTTTCCGGCACTTAAGGGATCCAACCGCAGCAAAGGTTTGAGACTTCGCTTGATGAGGATATCGCCATCCAGCAACAAGACCTTCCTGAGATCATGTAGGCCACAACTGGTACCCTCCAATTGGTATTGGAGACAAACTCAGCCATTCCAAACTTCGGAGATGTATAAATCTATACCAGCAATTTGCATATATCATGAATCATTCCTACTTTGAGCATCCTTGTCAACAAACAAAAGCCTATCAGATCCTATCAGTTCTACTAGTTCTATGTATATTCGACAAAAACTCATCTAAACATAGACCTTAAATTTTTCCAGTCACCTTCCCAACAACTCAATAAAAGAGCGGCCCCTAGACCTGATGTTGCTCCAAGAAACTCATATCCCAGCGCGGGATTCCAAGCATGGACCTGAAAATAGATTGAGAACCGTTGGAAAAGGACACGTTGGGGCTTGGAATGATGGCCACCCCTGACCTCACATTGACGAGTTATATCAACTTACAATATCCTGGCAACATTCCTTGTTCCAGTGCAGTTTATACTTTATACCAAACTCGTTTCGAATTTCTTCTGGCATTATGGCCATTTCTGTAAAGTCACTCTTTAACTAGGGTTGATTGTGCGGGTTTGTTGGCATTCTTGTTTTAAGTAGGGGAAATGTTACTGAAAGGATATATTCTCTTCAAAATTCAGCACCAAAAAAGGTGACCCGCAATTCCTCCAAAATTCGGCCTTGGCAAAGGCACCTCCATATGGCATGGGTTGTAAGATCTCCAGCACTCCTTGCCTGGAAAATCCCACCAAGGAAAAGCGCCCTCACCCTATGGGATGTGAACCAACAAAAACGTGTTAAATAGTGAAACTGTTGGACCAGTTGAGATAATCTCATTGGAAGCACTTATCGTTTTCTTTCTGATACTTGTAGTATGTATTTGTTTATAAGTTTGAGAGATGACTTTGTGACAGATCAATTTCAGCAAACAACCATGGGGATCGGGATTGCAACTCACTTCAGTGGCTTTGGGAAGCTGAACATGCTGGCTGTTTTACATGTTCGGAATGTCTTCAAAATGAGACTGCCATCTTTTGGGCTTGATGTTAAACATTGGGAGAGTACAATGAGCGAAAAACAGAGAAAAGGCTGGACATATACAAATCTCCGTCTTTCTCTGCCACCTGCTATTCAACCTTTCTTACGATCTTGTATCTTAATTTGTTCACTCGAGGGAAAACATCATTTGACATCAAGATCATCAAGCTTTTGAATGATCATTTGAGGGGATCTGACCAACATCAATAAAAATACAAACCTTTCACTTCACTTGATCAGCATTCTAGGTGAAGCACACACACATTCATAAACCTGAAGGCTTTTTCGCTTGTTTTCAAAACTCCTCTGCAAAACTCTTATAGAAAAACCAAAAAACCAAGCCCCCAGCATCCAAAGCGTTGAAATATTACATCACCCCGAGAATTACAAGAATTGCTTTACCAACTAACTACACTGGTTTCTACCATTTGGCTGAAAAATGGATGCCTATAGAGATCCGTGTTTTTCCTGGGAACAACTCCCAGACTGGGAGTTGGAACCCCTCAAGTGTCTTCCGCTCGGCAGTCATGGCCGCCAAGAATGCTGGGCTTGGTGGCACGTCCGGCACATCCACTACCTGCGTGGAATCTCGGGGCAACTCGCAGTGGGAGGTTCCTTCCTTTAACATTTGTGGTGACATCATCTGTTACCAACTTCGACAAAGGTGATTTTGGAATACACCTGATCAAACAATGTGGTCCCTAAAATCGATGCAAGATTGTTGGTCGTGTATGCTGAGCAAAGTACATATCCACCTGGGTAAACAAACTGGACAACCAAAGTAAATCAGCAAGACGAACAATGTCGCTTTTTAAATTTCCTTACTCAACCATCCTGTTGCGAGAGGTTGATTGGCGAGGCCGATATAATCAGAAACTTTACGTGAAGTCATATGAGTTCACCTGTATCTTCACTAGGTGGTAAATCGCCAATCATCTCAAAGCCATATAAATCAACTTGCATCATTCGCCCATTGATCATTGACCCCTTATGTCTGGTCGTTGTGAGAGTGGAATGAAGCCACGATGAACATTTGCGAAGCAAACAGAATGTTGAGAAAAAATCATACGACAATTAATCAATACAAGACCCGGAAAATAATTGACTTTGGATATTTATGTAAAAACGCATAACAATACATATATAATATATATACATACGAATGATATTGATGGCCCCTCCCTTAAGGTACCAACTTAGTATTACTCCTATCCAAGGATGTCTGTTTTCTGTTCTCACCAGCTCTCCTAAAAATTGACAACTCTTCTAAAATCAAATTTTTCCAGAGCAGTCCTTCATGCCACCCAAAGATTCAAAACGTTGATTGGACATTTCTGTTTTTTTTTTTTTTGGGGGGGGGGGGCAGTTTTTTGGATGTTACAAATTCCCGTCCTTGATCTGAAGAGCTTCAAAACGATGTCGCCAGGTCGTAGAGAGTTGATTCGTGCTAGGAACCAATAGAAGTCGATCAGCACCTTACACAAACGTTCGTAGTCCAAAAAAGCCCGTGTTAATTTGCGCACTGGTTGTTTTTTTTCTTGGACAACTCGATGTAGACACCTTGATCTTTGAGATCATTTTTGGAACATGTTTCATAAGATTCATAAGATATCTTTTTGGTTCAAGTAGACAATCAGTCGGGAGAATTGCCTGAAAAAAATCACGGGAGTGAGAACCTGGGCGATGGCCATTTTGAGACTGCAGAAACCGATTGAAGACTTGTTGATCATGAGCTCTGATGATACCTTCAAAAAGAGTCATAAAGCAAAAAACTACACAAAGAAACACCAGCTGGTAGTGTGACCACCCCATTTGAAACCATATTTAAACAAAAAATCACCCCTCAGCTTCAAGGTGAAAAGAATCATCGAACGCATTTCATGCCACAAGCACGAATTGCATCTTCAGATGCCTCGTTTTTCAAAGAGATGAAGTCCCCAAAATCGACCCTTCAAGTTGCCTTGTTTCATGTCACGTTCGCCCTGTTCCCCTTGTTTGGAACACCCAAAAAAAACCGGAAGCAGACCTCCACCACCTGAGTGAATTCCGGCCGAATGCAAAGTGACAAAAGCTCCCTTTGCCTCGGTATTTTTGGGGATGCCATGAGGAGCTATCCAAAATTTCCTGTATGAAATGGTTTTCGGAGATGATTCAACTGATAATTGATAACCATTGATAACCTATCCTTAAATGCTCTGAAGTGAGTTTATGAGAAATTTGTCATTGCTTTTTGTTGGTTGGTGCAAAAAGAGCTACCGTACATTCCTTTTGGAATAGGAATTAGCTTTGGGGTAAAGAGGATTTTTTTGGGAGGGTCAAGCCTATGTTAGGTTCCTGGAGGAGACATACAGTATTTAGTCATGCCTTGTCTTATGGTCACAAGTCGCAAAAAATGGAGAATGACAATCCTTCCGTCAATAGGAATAGAGAGTCATGGGCCATGGGTGTATAAAACTCCTACTATTGGATTGCAAAATCGATTGTTGTGATTCTTTGATGTCTTTGAGCTTTGGGGAAGGCATGAGAAACGAGCCAACACAGGCTCACTTGAGCACTCAACTATTGAACCATTTAACATGGTCCATGCAGAAGAGGAACCAGTTGACATGGAAGGATTTTAAAGACATGAAGCTTCAACACACTCGATCCAGGCAACCGGGGGACATAGGGGGACAAAAACTTTGTCAGATCATCTCCCATTCCCCGGAAAACATCCTTGTTTTCAAGAAATCACCATTTAAGCACCCACCAAACCAATTTAGCACGACTCTAGGATTAAACATTCCGGTGTTCTCCAGCATGAGGCGTTTCCATTGTTTCAAGGTCTCAGCTTCCAAACGTAGTAGTCATTCGTTGCAAGGCTTACGACTGCGATGCGTTCTTTCCCCAATGAACCTTGCAACAAGATCGAATTGTCATGGCCTTTGCTGCAATGACTTGAAATGCCCTGGTTTGTAAATAATCATGTACGATATATACACATATTTTGTTGTAAACATAATCGCACACACACACACATTATACTTATACTATATGTTAATCATGTGATAGCGTACAGTGAAAGTCGTGTCTTCAACAACATGATAAATCTTCATTCTGCAACTTTGAAACAGAACATATCAGAAACACATCTAGTTTCAGGTTCATCAATGTCAAAACAAATGGACTTCAAATTTAGGGCTCTTCACACATATTTCTTTGCCAGGTACCAACAGGTTTGAAAAACTGGGCATTCCCAGCCTGAAATGAGCAAAAGCCAAGCCCATCGCCACATCGGAGTCTTTTCCACCACATGGGTGAGGAGAGCACGGAATGCGATTTTGTAGGAGAAAAGATGGCGTTTTTTCAAATGACTGTCCCCCAAATGTATGGCCTTTCCCCTAAATCACTCAATTTCAACTGCTAGGAAAGTTTGAAGGGCGCTCATTTTAGACATATCCACATCTTCTGTGATTTTTGTCTGGATTTTTGGGAGCACTGACGTGAAACTGATGGTCTTTTCTTTGTCCAGTCCTTACAAAATTGGACAACGCATTCTGGAATTCTGCAGCAGTAGCATGTTGAGACCTTTTTGGAAATTGGACAAATATAATTTGGGAACTAACGGTGACTAACGGCATCCGGTTTCCTTGAAGGTGGTGATTGCCAAGATGAAGAAATCTTCAGTGACCGAGGCTAAAGTTGAATGTTCCCAAATTGATGGGTCCACGAAAATGGGGCAGGTTTAACCAACATCACCTCCTTATGAAATATATCATTTTTTTTGGGGAGGCAGTTCACTCTAAGTTCAAAACCAATTATATACATTCCATTTAACTAGTGAGACCTTCACACGACGTAGTAACTATGTAAAAGTAGCTGAACTCAGGTGACGGCCCGATGTGTCATACACTTCTTCGAAGGAGCACACCAAAACAGTAGATTTTTTGATTAAAGTGCTAGCGATTACAGGAATCACAAATTTCAGGCAATGTCTAGAGTCTAGCTCTTAGCTTAAATGGGGATGGAAAATTAACATATTTCTTTTTGGGATTTTCATGTTCTCATCAAGTTATGTTGGATTTGAACGTATACCAATCACTTGACAAACGCAAAAAAAGCCGTGAAAAACACGGGGAATCTGCCAAGGTCACTCAATTCACTCTGCCCCCTTTTTAACACCAAGCCGTCCACAGCACTGTGCTTGCTAGGATTGGCCGAGAGAGGAAGCACTCAAATTTTTCATCAGCTTACAGCTTTTGAGGTGGATTACTGTACCTGTCAAAATAAAATATCAGGTCTTCGATACTTGGCAGGTTTTTCTGCATGATCATTAGATCTGAAAGGGAGAAAACAAACAATATCCTATCCAAGACGCATTGGAGTCTTAGACCAAAATGGACACCTTCTCTGACCAGTCCTCTCCCATGCCTTTGAACATGAGCCAACATCAGCGGGATAAGGAAAAATCTTGTACCATTCTCATCTTTTTTGCATCTTGACCACTTAAGTGTATCTCAAAATCAATGGTTGACCCACATAAACTGTCCAACAAATGGCCAGGTTGGTAGTAGGTAGGGCAACCCAAGGAATTTCTCTTGTTGGCCCCAGAAATCTGGATCGACCACATCTACATGATATGACATCGATAACCTTTGCTGCTTCCTCTGTGAAACTTTCCACCTTCCACAGGCACCCTGGGTCTATCGGGTCTATCGGGTGGCGAAGGGCTATGAATCGAATGGTAGAGCTGCATCTGATGAAAAATATGTCAACAGATTCGAAGTCATGACATTTTGCACAAGAACTTTCAATGAAACAGTTGTCCATTTTTTGGGGTAAAATCATCCAACCAATTTTCACAAGTTGCAAAAAGTGAAGTTTTTGAAACCAATGAGAATTGAGCATCTAACAGGTATCTTAAGCTTCCCATGTTCCTTCCGCCCACCCGGCCCACCAATCGGAACACTAGCATGGAAAATGACTCGCAACTGCGTTGGAGATAGCGCGTCTAGAGAGGTGATCTGATGACCCCAGTCTGAAAGCTATCAGTCAAAAAAATAGCGGCATAGCTTCCTTATTTCAACAAGAAACAATCTTGGATATCATCACCTCAACATGGCCATGACTGGGCCATGGCTAAAAGTATTATTGGACCGCCCTAATATGAGTGTTACATGCTTAATAGCTGCATAAACAACGGCAGTTCTCCGCAACATATCGAATACATAAGCGGGTTTTCTGAAATTTTGCATGTTTAAACCGCATATTTTAAGAAACAGCCTTGGGGGCCCCTTGCAAACATTGGACCTTTTCAATTGTTGACCTTTTTTGTCGTTTCAAAGTGCGGCTTGCGTTTCCACCCGCAGCTGCGAGCGAAAGGCTCCCACAAATGTTCACCTCGGCAGTTTTGAGTGTCGCCCATATAAACATCCCAAAGATTGTGATGATCGTGAAGCGCCAAAACAAATGAATGCTTTTCTCGTTTGTATTTCCCACAGGATCCATGTACCATACATGGATCCTTCATATAACTATCCTTCCTCTTGCCGGGTTCAATAAGACAGGGCACCAGAGGTTTTTTGTGATTTTGCTTCACTTCTTTCAGGCAATGCCCGTGTCTTCCTGAGGATCTCTGCTGAATGATTAGCAGTTGCAACCCTCTGCAGGAGCCTGGCAAATGAGATGTGTTAGTTCCACATGGAACTGGTTGATTTGGAACTGAAAAACCAACATATATAGATTCATATTCTAGGGGGCCCTATATTATTTTTTTGCAAAACAAATCCTACTCCTACATCTGAGTACACCTCATAGTTGATCAACTGTACAAATACAACTTTTGGACACCTGCATGCATATCTATCTAGCTATTGCAATCAACCCTTACCGAAAGAGTTGGGTAACTCCTCATTTCACAGGAAATTTCCAGTTGGTAAGGGTGTGTGAATCATCCCTAACTGCCGAATTGGTTCAAGAATTCTCCAGTAACAGTACAGGGTTCATTACATTCCCAACCCAAACAATGATAATGCACTATTAATGGGAAATTCCTCAAAACTACCACAGATTTTTGCATTCTTTGATCCCCCCCAAATTGGGAATGTAATGACCCCCTGCAGTACCCAAAAAGCCCAAAAAATCAACTGTTTCCAGTGGCGGAAAAATCCCCCCGGCCTGCCGCTGATTGGCCTCCACCTGCCGAGTGCCCAAGGGTTGTGTACCTCGTGGTGAGCTCAGTGGTGAGCTCGCTGTTGTTTTTTTTTTCGACCCAGTCGTTCAAAAAGGATATGGATTTTTAAAGGTGTGTGCGTTTCTTTGCCACATTAAACTGATTATTTTCAGAGAAATGGCAAAACGCCATCCAAATACCCTTTTCTTTTTAAGGTAAAAAAAGGGCGGAAAAAAGGTAGAGCTTTTAATCTCAGCACCTCTCAGTCGACAAACAACCAAGTGAGAATGATACTCTAAGGAATACTGATGCTGGGGTCATATTTCTTGATGCTCAATATATTCTATTGCGCAATGCTTACATTAAATACCAAGACTAGTCGCAAGGAAATCAACAGTTGATCCTGTGACGTCTCCTAGAAGTAGCCTCCCTTTTCCTGCAAATAGGAGTAACATGGCACCACTCCTCTTGGGTTGTGAATAAATGTCATGGGGCCATGTGGCCATGTGGGACAAATAAAATTGAAAAAGCCTCAAGCAGCTCAAAGCTTTTGTTGCAACAAAAATCCAGCAGTAACATCCAACTTTGAACAACCCCCACTCATCTTCCCATGCTAGTTAGGTTTTGTCCTTTGAAGTGACCAAAACCGCCACATTCAAACCCTTCCCACTGGCGGGGGGGTACTTTGCAGCAGCGAAGGCGTGTCCAGAATTTTGAAGACCACCTCTTCGAAAGCCTGCTTAATTCCTTGCCTACGCAAAAAGGTGACTGGTTGACCCAAAGAGGGTGGTGATATCTGTTGATGGTTCAGAAATCCCAAGGCCAACCACCGTTTGGATGTAAAAAAACCCTGTAAATAATAGGATATTTACCATATCAACTGGTACTTCTTCCATCAACGGTAAGGGAAACAAGTAGACATTCCTTACTGGTTGTTTAAATGCAAAAAATCTACGCACACCACGATACTTCACCAACTTGGACGACGAATGGAGATTCTTTTTCGAATTCAAAATACAGAACTTTGGTGATGTCACCAACAAAAAAATACCTGACATCATCATAGGTAGAGAAAGATGCCGCTCCTAAAATTTCGTGTAGCCAAACGAAGGCGAGGCGACCAACGGGACTAGAAACCTCCCTTCAAAAGGAGTGGTTTAGAAGATGAATGTCACCCTCTTTGTAGGAGTCATCCTTTGAATTTGCATTCAATGTTTTTGCAAGGATCCCTCAAGCAAAGAGCCTGTCTTTCTCGGGTTTGCTTCAAAGGTCACTGCATTTGCATCTTATTTTCAACTGTAGAATCTGTAGAAACTTGGGTGCTCAACATCTCTCATTAAGACCTTGGGCCAGCCATCAAGATATTGATCACAGGCACGGATTCCTTATTCAACAAGGCTTGCACATCCCTCTCCATTAAGTCATGGACATTCATGGACCATCGCCCCAACACCAAGCTCAGCTTCTAAACTGCACAGCTTTTACGAATTTTACGAGGTTTCAGCTACCCAATTGAAGAAGATCTGCGTCACTCTCGATCTTAAGGCTGAACATTCTCCCCTCAAAAAGATCCGGCAAAACCACCAAAACCCCATCGAGTTTCGCCGATTTTTTCTGCTTCGCTTCGCGCGCTCAAGAAGGTCCAGGTCTCCCATCTTCGTCCTGACGGTGTCTTGATAGGTCAGGCGTCATTCCCACCTGCCACTAGCCTGCTGGACCTCGATACTGCAACCGTATGATGGTGACGAGGATGGTACACAGCTACCTCCATTCCAGCTGCTGTCCATGATGAGGGTAGAACCCTTGGCCGTTTTGGCAGACTCAAACCAGTTTGGTATCAAAGACGAGCTCCGCATCTGCAATGAGATTCGCATCATCCAAAGTGATTTTCACCACACCTGGAAGTGACAAGGACAAACATGTGATTTGTGCTGTCATGATAGCAACATGATGATGGCTTTTGCCAAGCAAATTCACCCTCCAAAGGTGTCTTTTTCTCTACAGCTCATCAATCTCTGCAGGCTTGCTATCGAAATCTGAAGAATTCAAATCGTCTCATCAATTACATCCCTCATCAAAAGTAGGTCACCACAAAACACCACGCTTCACATGATATCACTCCAAAACCCATGGACAAATCCCAAAATTTTGCGAACTTTCAGGTTTGCATTGAAAATCCATCTCGTGCCCAGGTGGACAGTTGGATCTTGCTGGGCACAGGCCATAGATGTCTTGATGATTTTGGTCATCGCTAAGCTGATTCTTCAGATCCGCCTCCGCTTCTTTTGTTGATGGCTGTCGAATCTTATCATTGTCGAAAGGATATATATCCTCCTAGGAACTCACACATCCCCTTGCAAGGATTTTCCTTTTCCCGAGGCTAGATCAGATATTATGTTGGTTCCCTCAGGGTATACCCTGGGCAAATTTGAAAAAACTACTTCCAACTGTTGGTCATTCCTCATCCTGCCCCCTGCCCCCCCTCAACAAAAAACTGGTTGGGGCTGAGGCACCACAATTTTGTAGCTTCTTTGCACGCAAGTCATTTAGCAACTTCGCTTTCTTGGGATCCTTTGGAAAAAAACAAGGAGATAGCAGATTTGGACCAACTTACAAAGGGGATCTTGAAATCTTACTTCACCAGGCTGAAAATTCGTGAAACCAGGTCATACCGAAGATACTTCAATATCCTTGTTCTTTGCTCAACTTCAGGAACTTTTATCCATGGTTACATTAGGACTACAACGACGTTTCCCTTGCTGCCCTGGTCCTTCTGAAACTCCACCGAAGCAAAGTCCTGGTACTGTCAGAGGTTGGAACCAAGCATGGCAGTGAACACCAGGATGTGCTCAAAACTACTGGATCCTACCAAGATGGACGTAGGACCAAGTAATATCACATCTAGTTTCCTAGCGTAGGCAAATTCCCATAGAAATCTTGTTCAAACAGATCTTCCTTGGACATGCTCAGCTAGGAACCGGGCCAACTATCAACTAAGACTTGACTGAGGGTGCAGCCGGACCCAACAAAAATGTATGGGCATATGTCTATGTCATGTATAAAAAACACACAGACATATACATATATATATACATACATGATTGTATACGCGAACTTTCATTTGGATGATTGTGATGGCTGCGGAGCTTACTCGCGTTCTCAAGTCTTTTTTTAGAATCAACCTGTTGCAAGGAATGCCCAATAACCAGACCAAATGTGGTCCTTTTGGAATCTCCATTTTGATCCATTTTCATATGACCATCCAGTCTGGCTTCCTGCAAACATTACGAAACATTTCTCTGGGAAAAACAAGAGGAATACTGTAATCTTCCGACCCTATGGGATTCCTGAAAAGATACTGGTATGATATATCTATCTGTCTGTCTGTTTGCCTGTCTGTCAGTCCCGTATGCATATGTATATACTTACAGATGTAAACAACATATGTCAAAACCAATATGATACGCATATTACATATCATAATCTCATATATCACACAAACAAGTATAGTGTAATAGTGCATCACATATTCACTTTGTGATGAACACATGATCATCCTACATCTCCTACCCTCAACGAAATACATTTGATTGACATATCTCCCAGTTGACACATGCCCCCGACGTTTTTCGGCACATCGCACCTTGAAGAGTCGCTGAATCATCAAGCTATGACACACCAAAATGCTGGACTTCCATGAAGTTGTTTGATAGTCCTGGACGCACCCAAAAAGATTCTTCACAAATACTCGGGTGAAGTCCCAAACAAATATACACTTGAGGTGCTTGCACCACAGTAAAACCCCATTCCAATCAAAACTTCGTATTTGCAACTTGCAACCAAACATGCTTGGAAAAAAGCAAAACGATTCCCGTTTTAGGGTGAAAAAATCACACCTGGAATGGTGGAAAGAATCCAAACATCACCTTGAACCAGCTCAAGTGAGCAACTTTCATCTATAAAGAAGTATTTCAACAATAGGATTGAAACGTCAAACATGATTGCATCAAATTTTTACAATATAGCCATGTTTTTTTTAGTTGTATTTTTTCTTCAATCATATCCCTTCAACTTTGTTTCGGCCCCTTTCTTAGTGTGTGCCACGAAACGGCCAAGATCTGATGTAATTTCAGCCAAGGGACTGGCCGGATGGTTCTCAACAAACGTTGCAGCCTTGCGGGATCTTTCGGCGAAGCAATTTGGAAAGCAAAGGTTGATGGGGATTTTTCTACGAGGGAAACATGTTCCCCTAAGATAGGGTTCATTTTACATGTCATGTCTGTCGTGTCTGTGTTAACCAAATATCTTTTTACATCTTTTGACAAGCCATGAAGTTGAAAGTTGACTGTACTTCCACGAAGTATGAACAAATATCGATGTCTTTTGTGCTTCTTCGAAAAATGGCAGATGGGAGGAGGTTGGCTATGAGACCCCTATGAAAATCACTGAAATGGATAAGACATTTTCCCCGCGTTTTGGAGATCTGATTTCCTTCTCTCACTTGGTTTTGGCACAAAAACTGAGCGCAGTTTTATTATTAGAACACATCCAACAAAAACGCTGCTTCATTCCACCCAACCCACCCCATGAGCACCACCAAGACTTGGGCATCTGTTTCCTCTCTGTCTCCTCCTTGGCCTGTTGGACATCTCCATTTTGGACTCCCGGTAATTGCTCCAAGTGCCCGAAACGCGAGAATCATCCACATCCATATCCTGTAGCTCAGCATGCAAACGTGACTGGTTGGCTGGTTGGTGGTTTCAACCCCTTTGAACAAATATGAGTTAAATTGGGAATCTTCCCCAAAATAGGGGTGAACATTAAAAAATATTTGAAACCACTACCTAGGTGATCCCATTATCCAATTGTTCAACGAATCATTTCCCTTTTTAGGGGCCTGTTGGGCAGATTCGAAGGGGTTGGAATGGAGTGAATGAATCTCCCATGCTCGTCAAAAAGCGGGTGTGTCTTACCGGAAGCTTTGATGAATTTTGAGGTTTGTAATTTAGGCATTCCTGAAGCTGGCCGAAGCAAGAGCAAGCGAACTTAGCATTAAGCCTGCGTCAAATATGTAGATCCGGCAAATTTGTTGGGATGGACCCTAAAAAATGATGACTTGCAAAATAAATATGCATTTCAAGTCTCAAGTATATCGATCTTTGGCAATCCACCCATTTAATGCTTAGGGGTTTGCTGTTGGAGGAACCGCCGTGGCTAGGAGGGCAAGTGGATAGACTTAAAACTTGGAGACACATTTTACATCTATCATTCGGTACCAAGCCCAACGAAGGGATTCCAAGGGTAGTCCTAACAAGACCTTCAGGAAACATGAGCATGCCTCACCTTGATTTCGCATCTTTTTTGGGATGCGGGGTGCTACCCGTAAGCCTTCTCCACAATTTGTTGGCAAGGGAGCTGTGGAGCACTGGAGCACTGCCCAAATCATGAATATGTTGGAATGTTTTCCACCTTTTCTCCTTGGCAATTGACATCAACCTACCTAGTAGGAACATGGATGAAACTTTTCCAAGAATCTGCAATTTTCACTGGCAAAAAACCATACCTTTCTGGGGCTCATAGTGAGCCAGTCAGCAATTTAGATCATCTCCAAGCTTCTTCCAAGACAGCAGGCTTGGAGTACTCAGCATCAACCTGCCCCGCAAGTTTTTCCTTTCACTTAGGCAAGCAAAACAAACATGAAAACATCCAATCACTCTGTATACTTCCTGAATGACAATCACACATACAAACCAACTGAACATATGTGGAAATTCAATGAAGTCATTTTGACATGAGACATGAAATCCAAAGCCCCCCCAAATCCTCTTCAAACATTACTGCTCCCGCAAAATTAGCATGTGGCACTGAAAAGTGAGCATTTTAGAAAAAAGGTAGTCTTCCAAACCATCATTTTTCAGGAGCTTTTGCGGTGAGTTTTCGGGGGGAAAACTCCCGTCATCCTCCAAAAAGGTGGCACCTTGGACAGTTCATCCAATGATTTTCTTAAGACCTCCTTTCCCATCAAAGAGCTGCGTGAATCGGGTCCACAAAATGGCCACGCAAGCTCACGAGCATCGGGAAGCAATGTCAGGCTCCTTCCAATTTAACATTGGATCTGGATCTACCCTCCTGGGAACTAATATGGATTCTCCTGGGAATGATCACATATCCCACCCTATGGAAGAGGAACATCATCTTCCCAGCTACCTTTAACCGTTAACCGGCATATCTTAAATTCCCTGGAGGGTAGCTGATGCAACAATGCACCAAATTGATGCATCCTCCCCCTCTATGCGATACATGGTGGTGTTTGACCAGTTGCGAAAAAAGAACACAGAACTCAGTAATTACTCCCAAAGCGGCCAAACATAAGGTATGTCGTGCATCTACGTACTTCAGGTACCTGAGGCTTTTTGTTAATTGTGCCACGAATCGGGGCGGTATCCTCTACTAAACTATCATCAAGCAATCTCCTTTTAGTCTGCCCAAGATGTTTGCTTTGCCAGGAAAAAATCCAAGGTTGTGAAACGGTGCAAATGGAGATACAATATGTCAGTAAGCATCCTACTAATGATGGGTATCTTGAATATCATCTATGTTTCCCAATCACCCTCCAAGGCATATATCTTCAAAGGCCCATGCAGCGGGGGGACGACCCTCCTCTGTGTACCCACGGCCAAGAGTGTAGTTTCAAGTGCACGTGTCAATGGCGATGCAAAGATACGAGTTTTTGGTGAGGAGGCAAGCTTCGCCTGAGCTCAGATTAGACAGTGAATCCTTGATCAAACAATACTGGATACACGCTAGGCATCAACATCACGAAGGAATTCATTAGTCATACTGTTGATGATGGTTCAGAAATCCTGCACCACCTGGAATGTATAAAACCCTGTGAATACTGAGAAAAACTGCCAACCTCAACTGGTGAACGCCGGATTTTTCCATCAACAGCATCACCAACATCATCAACTTTGAAGGACGAATTCCGTCATCCCCCAGAATGGTAACCAAAAACCTGAAGCAAAATGTCTCATGTAAAGGAAAAGGGGAACAACATCTACATCTATATTCCAATAAAAACACGATTTTTGTGGGATTCCATGATATTCCATGTTCCATCTTTTTGCTTGTTTTTCTTTTGGGATGCGAACGTACTTGAGCTCGCCAGGTCTGAGTTTATATCTGTCAGGCAAGTGTGAAGTGGCACTGATCAAAGAAGCAACTGCTATCTTTCCCAGTTTATCCTTCAAACATATCCTACATATCCTGTAAACATCTTTCATGGAAAAAAACATGTATCAGTTGATTTGCTGGGGTTTGCCTTCTTTCATGTTTTCCTCCGCAAGGACTCTGGTTCTGCAAAAATCTCTCACTTGGCAGTATATACTACTTACAATTTGGGTCCTGCCCAAACACAAGGTTGATAAAGATGCCTCATGAAAATAGTGATGAATGAATTTCACAGTTTACTGGGTTTTGGCAGCCCCCACTTTATCATCTACATGCACTCACACCAGGTGTATAGTGCCTTGCAGGGGTTGTGATATGCCTTCTACTATTGCCACCTTTATCAGAAGTGAAATTCTCAAACCTAGGGCACACACACCCGCTACTAGCCAGCAAAACTGAGCCTGAGGTGCAAATGCAGAAAGACTTCGTAGGTGCTTGGCTTGTGCGACACCTTCTTCCGTCAAAGGATGATCCACCTTGCATCTGCGACCAACAGCATGGATTCTGGGTGACTTGTGACATTTCACCAACGAATCAAAACCCCTAAACTACTCTTTGCATTGGGTGAGGTTGTGACATCCTTTGCCCAGACCATATGGATGAAGACTCATTGACATACTACGGCTCTCCTGGATCTAAGTATCCTTATCAGTCCAATTTCTGTGAATTTCATGAAACGTACACCTATCTTTTTCTAAGCATGTACATGGACCCTGATCATCGAGCTTGACCCAATGTATTCCTCCTAGGAGTTGACCCACCACACGCACAGACCTGCGAAAACATGGTCCAAAGATCCCAACGTTTGGCCGCCAAATTCCAGGTCGATTGGCCATGCCGGACCAAATACACAGAAGGGGAATGAGTTACACATGCCGACGTTGACAAGGAAGAAAGTGCACCTCGATGCCGCCATCTTTAAGTCAGGAAGTGAGGGTGCTGTTTATTAAAATGCTTAACTAAAAGTTTTGAGACCTTTTGCATCTTCCCCTGGGCTTTAGACTCATCTCCCCCTTCTACCCACTACGATCATCCAAATCGCTCCAGTTTTTTGGGGTGATTTTTTTCAAACTGTTGGATTGCAAGCAGCTGCCAGTTGGTTGCTTGGATAGATTGAGAACATAGATGCAAGAGCAGAATAGACAACATACAGAATACAAGATGATGGGAATATATGGGAATATGATATGGGAGTCTGTGCATGTGAGTAAAAGCATAACTCTACCACAAAAAAATATACTAGTATCTACACTCACTGAAAATTAAGCTCACACCATGCAACTTGTTGGTTCTTCGGCAAGAAAAAAAATCAAGCTCACTTTCAGGTAATTATAGATTACACCCCCGAAGTTTAACTGTTTGCCGCTGAAAAGACGATCCTTTCCTATGTGGGGCGGAAAGGTCACTTTTCAAGGCGCGGAAAGGACTCCGAAAGTTCGGCGGCATTTGCAACTGTGACTCGCTCACTGCCAAGGCCTCAGGGTTCGCAAGGGGGGTTGGTGTAAATCGCGATGAAGATAGATATCTTATGTTCATAAAAATGAAGGGATATTGTACATTTGCAGGTTTCTCGTGGATCAAACATATTTGTCGAAATTATCCAAATATGTGTACAGTATATAATATGTATATAATAATAGTATAATATGTATATATATACATATAAACTTGAAGGGGGCTGAGGGATTCGGGAAGGTTTGCCAAGATATATCTTGGGTGTATCTGCGTTCCATGATGCCAGTGGATAGTGAGGATTCAGAAGCGGCCCATGACTGGCATGGCGCTCTACAGGAACCCAACACTTGACACTTACAGTACATCAGTCAAAACCATTGGCATCTAGAAAGTGGTATTTTGTCAAAGTATCATATCTTACCAACTAAAACACTGAAATGAACAGATTTGTAGATATCACACCTAACCTCACCAGAATGCAGCTAGATTGGTACATTCCACTCTCAAAAGAGTCAACAAAGTTGGATAATTCGGGGAGAGTGAAGACCAGTTTTCTCACATAAAAATCCTTCCTTTCAAACAACTTTTAATGGACAAACTCCCCAAAACCAGTTGATACAATATTGACCAAATCAAGTAAACCTTTTCCAAATTCTCACAAGTGGTGAAACGCCTTGGCTTGACTTCCATCAAGCCGAGTTTTTCTTTTTTGAACACTGCTCAGTTTGCCTTTTTTTGGGGTCCCTTCAAATTTTCTTGTTGTTTCTTTTTGTGCAAGTGACAGTGAGTGTCAGCGCCCATCGACGCAACATGGAGCTTTTTGAAACGGTCACATTCGTCGTGGAGCACGGGCGACAAGGACGCTTGATGGGCTTTGCTGACCCCATTCGGATGCTACCCCTCCAAACCAATCCCTTGAAATGGCTATGTACAAATAGCTTAAAAAGTCATGATAAGATATCCACATATGTTCTTAGTGTATCATACACACACTACACGTATATGTAACTACTACTTTCAACATAGAAAATCAATCCATCTTAGGAAAATCCTGAGACATCCTCTGTGCAGCTGTTGCATGGCAAACATGAACACTGACGGGCGGCAGCAAGCAGGACAGTCATGATTGTCATGTTCGGAAGTCTTGGGGAGAAATAAACACTATCACAATATTCACCAACATAGAATACATAGATACAATATGGTAAAAATATACGAGTCTGCACTGTACACGCCTGAAATCACATGATATATTAGCCCCCAAACCTGAAGCCTTTCTTGAAATCAAGACACTTAAAGGTGAAACGATGGACCTCCCAAAGGGGTCTGGTAGGATCTAATCATATTATCTAATCTACACTCCAGTAAACTAACATAGCTGGCTGGAAAACGGACTCGGATTGAAGATGCATTTCCTATTGAACATGGGCAAATTCCAGCCTGCTATGTTAGTTGGCATTGGAGGGTCATCAATGAAGCTCCCAGGATCTCCATTCACAACGGTTCCCACCTTGTCTTGGCACTGGTCTCGATGAACATCATGGATTGAGCGAAAGCAAACTCCTGATGGTTTCTTCCCCGTGTAGGTGGTGGTTTGAACCCAATTGAAAAATAGTAGTGAAACACATGTCAACATGGAAGCTACCCTCAAATTTCCGAGATCATTGACAACATCTAGCTTCAAAAAGGTTCATGGGTGGTGCAAGGAGTTCTAGGGATACCCTCAAGTAGTAATCAAATTTCATTGGGGGAATACCCAGATTCAAACCACGAATGCCAAAAGTACCAACCAACAATCCTGTGAACCGATGGCAGTTAAGCCTTACAGGTTGACCTTCCCAACTGTTTGTAAGCACTTAAAGGGTTGAGAGCTATGTGACAACTGAAATACTCCGGTACATCCAGGACATATTTAACCATCGTTCTTAAAGCGATTACAAAAGTGCTTCGCATGGGAAGTGCCATGCAAATCTTTTATGGGAGGATACCGATCTCATGAGACCCGAAGTATCACATCTAAAAATTATCATGAATCAACTCCTACTCTCGGTGGAAGAAGTCCTGCATCACCTGGGATGTACAAAACCCTGTAAATCATGGGACAGCATACCTATCAACTGGCGATCGCCGGGTTGGTTCGCCATCGATGAAATTGGTATCGATGTTCCCCAACCCGGTACTCATCCAAAGGACTTGGGCGATTTTTTTTGTCAAAGGAACGTTTGCGTCATTTTGAGATGGTCTCATTTCGAATTCATCTATAATAACAAGCAATCTGAAAAAAAGTCATCTCAAATTCATCTCAAATTGATCTCATCTAAATATCTCATCCCCATCTAAAAAAACACCTGTAAAACAAAAAGTCTGCTCCTCACCCTCTGTTCTTGAGACCTGCTGATCTGGCAAATCCACCTGTCAAAGTCGACTGGTAACAAGCTGTGTTTGTTTTCATAGCACTTGAATCCAAATGAAGATATGGTGGTTTGACAAACTTAAATGTCTTGTGGTGATTTGGAGGTGTTTAGATGATGTCTCATAATTCAACCACTTAAAAGTGTGCCACACTACCTTTTTAGCATCTTCATGACTCAGTGTTTCATCCATGAACCAAGCGTCACCTTGTTGGAGACAAGCATCAGAATAGCATCCTGATTCGTGGAGTACCTGAACACCAATGCTTGACATGGAGACAAGGATCACCTTTTATTTATGGCTGGCTTTTTTTGTACCTTCAAGGATCTTCAAGGCATTAAAAAAACAAACAACACAACTGCTGGAGGCAAATTCTTGATTCTAGATTCTTAGGCCTACGTTTTCTTGGCTCTTTTGAAAATTCCTATTGATTCCCATGACATCGTGCTTTTCCCATCATAGGGATTCCAATTGGTGTAGGTAGGAGGATCAGATGCATTTAGATCTGATGATAGCCGGAATTACATAAGTAGTAGGATGCACCCCGAAGGTATTTGTCCCCGAACTAGAGGCAATACACCCCGTAAGGCTATGTAAACAAGACATAATAATACCCCAAAGGGGCAGTTGTTCCGCCAACACACCCGTCCAGCATGGCAGTTTCTATGGAAGGATGCCTTCGAACTTCATCTTGCCAGTACTTCACATGCTCAAAGGTGCTCCTCTGCGTACAGTCATAACCTGTCACAAAAAGATGCAGAAAGACTTGCGTGTTGTCATCTGAAAATTGTAGAGAAATTCAATGAAATTCACCACCTACAGTTGACGGAAGAAACCCTGCACCAGTTGATATGGTAAGTGTCCCATCATTGACAGGCTTTTATACATCCCAGGTGGTGCAGGATGTCTTCCATCAACAGTAGCAAAGAATGGTGATGAAGGTCATGAGGCGGACATGACATATCCTTTGACGAGCACGTGACATTTGGTATCCACCAGTGCCTAGATGTATCTGGTAGGTTCCTACTTTCGTTTGCGACTCTGGTAGGCACTACAGTATAATAACATTTTCCAAATTGTTGGGACAAGCATATTGAAAGGTCAAACATGAAGGGTCAACTTTTGCAGAATCAGCTGTTTTTCAACACAACTCCTGTTTTGCACAAAGGCCGCACCCTCAATTTCAGGACGTCAATCATTTTGAAGCCATAGCCAGCCCTAGCCTTCTCTGAAAACTTCCCCGGCGGTTCATCATGGGAAACCCCAAAAAACCAACTTAAACCTCCCATGAATTTGCAGAAAGCCAAGCAGCAAAGGATAATACCTTGAGCACCACGATAGTACCTTATGACGAACCAGCGGGAAATTTGCCCAATGCCCAAGATGCCCAAGCTGGGAAGGGAAAACCCCATTCCGGGAACCAAAAAAACCCAACCCTAAAACAACCCTCAGAAGATCAACCCTCAGTTTTCTTTCTAACATGTGACTGAGCTTGGACATGATGGATGATGGCTCAGCGAAGCCCAACATTTTGTGTGAAATTCATTGTACGGAAAGCTGGTGGTTGAACCAACCCCGTTGAAAAAGAGATGCTCGTCAAATTGGATCGTCTCCCCAGGTAGGGGTGAAAACATAAAATATTTGAAAACACCACCTAGTTGTGAGATTATCTGAGACTACAACCAGTGCATCATGGGTCGATTGACAATCAATCCACTAGTCTCAATACGGCCGAATAGATTCCAACAATGAACTTGGTAGCTCCAATCTGATTAAGCCGTTTCAGGAAGATTCCACCACTAAACCGTAACCTGAGGTGACGTGATTGTCTTCAATCTTCACCTTGAAATGGTTCTGGCAATTTTTACAAATCCCGAAATTTAACATTAGATACCAAAATGATGGTTTGGAAAATGTATCTCCGGCTTCAAAAGTGCGAAATTTGGCATCTATACGAAATTTCAAGGGGGGGTATATGTAACATTACCCATTACCATTAGATTCCTCCAATCTTAAAGGCACCATCTCCATCCATATCCAGTGAGACTGAGACAGATCAACCTCCACCAAATGAAAAGCAGCTTCCTATGTATCCTCATGCATGTGTGCCTTAAATGGCAATTTGGTATGCTTTAATTGGCTAATAGGGATCATTTACAAATGGCTGATAGGGATAAATTGGTGGCAAATCTGGGGGAATTCATTCTAGATTCTATTTCAAAGACTTGATTCGTTGATGAGGTCACCAAAAAGTCAGTAGGATATAACAAATCTATGACAACCTACTAGTGCTGTCTTTACTGATCCCTTGTAGCAGGTCAACAACAAAACGAGAGGAACATGTTTTCATAGCACTGTTGGTAGGTCAAAATGACGATGTCACAGGGTCAAATTCCACTCTGGAAGGAGCTCTTTAGTCCTTTCTTTGAGAATCGTACTGTTGATGCTTCAGAAATTCCAAACAACCACATGGATGTATAAAACTCTACAAAGTCATGGGATATTTACCATATCAGCTGGTGAACGCCAGATTTCTGAACCATGAACAGTATGTTGCCAGCTTCGATGGTTGCTGGAAGTCCATCCTTGGCAGCCGCACGATGAAGTTAGGGTTCGGAAGCGTTCCTGTCCTGCAGTGTCCTGGAACGCTTGCGAGCATGAGACACTGAAATCACCAGATTCTACATGTCCACTCCGGTAAACAAACACAACAATGGAAAATCCATCATTTGTAGATTTACTTCCTATTGGAAAAGGTTTATTTCCATTGCGATATCACTTGCAAAGATACCTGGAACCTATAACATCCAAACTTCAAAAAATGATTGATCGTGCCCTGCCTAAGCGCTGCAATGGTGGACTTTGGTGAAAACTATATTAAAAACGGGGTCCCTTCATAAAAATGAATAGTTTATTTGCGGTTCCCTTCATAAAAACGCACATATTCATAGATATGACCAAATCATATATTTAGCCACCGTGAACTTCCAACCCCCGGGTTGGAAATTTCCAACTTCCCAAATGATTCGCGGTTCAACAAAAAATGCCGAGACACCCACAGGGCAAGCTTCAACTTCTTCCCTCGAACTTGCATGAACTTAGTCTTAAAGTCCACACCTCGGGGTGTCCGTTGTTTGGGTGGTTGAATTTTATGAGTTGAGGTGGAATGGAAAATGGGAATGGGTGAAATGGGAATGGGTTGGATTTTGTTGGGTTTGGGTTGTAAGTTGTTTTTTCGATTTTATCTGTCTTGAAATGTTTCTTTCGAATCTTTCGATTTGTTGGAATAGAAAGGGAAGGGCAATTTTCGTCTTGAGGGTTGCGAATAATCCACCCAAAAGAGCTCTACAGGGGAAAGTCGAGCAAAACAACAGTATGCGATCGTAAAACATGTGACCATGAGAAAATGACCAGGGCGATGATAAAGATGACAATAAAATAGCATAACCATAGGGGCAGTACATGCAATGAGTACATACATTCTGATCATCCTCCTTTTTTCAAAAGGCCTTCCAAAACATGGCATCTCGCATTCACCACCCTGAGTTGCACAGACCAAATCTTGGAAGGTTCCCCCAACGAACTACAGTACAGCACCATTCACGCCTAGCTGCCTATGGCTTCCTGAAAATGACACCACTTGCCAAGGCCCAAACCAATTGTAGAGGCTTGCTTCTCATTGAACTCATCATCACCTTGGTTCCAACTTCACCCGCAGGCCAAGCGGATCGCAAAGCTACATACAAGTAGCAGCAGAAGGTTCTATTAAGATCCTTTGAACCATGCTAGCTTATCATACCTAAATTTGGGGCCGCAAATTTGCATCTCAATCTCATGAATTAATGGAACACGGATCTCTTCTAGCCCAATTTAAGAACTAGTGTCAAAACGCAGTCGTAAGTCCCTTCATAACATTTCTGTTAGATTTCTTCTTACTGAGTATCCTCACAAATATTATGCGATGTCAAGTCATGTTCTATATTAAATAATCCAATTACATCCAATTACTGTATACTGTATACAACTTAATTGACTGCACTTTTGGACACTACTTATTTGGCTACTAGCGGCAATAGGGGTTGACATTGGATGCGCTTGGTTGGGGGGTCACGACGTTTGTCCATTTTTTCCTTGGAGCACTTTGCTCAGGGTCACAACTTTGTTGGGATTTCCGACACGTAAAATGACGTAAAACATATCCGTCCTCCTGGAGTAACAATAACCTCAGGGCGATCCGATACTATTTAGGAACCAGAAATGCTCAAATCATTCTATTTCACCAATCTGAATTTTTTGTAAAGAACACAATCCCCATCCAAACTAATTACTAGAGTATCCATCTACAAGTCACTAAGATCTCTCCACGGTGAACTCCAACAGTGACTACCCCTTTTTTCCTTTCCATTCCCTCATAACTCGTCATCCACTGGGTTGGGCTTCCCTACAAAAGCGCAGGAGAATCGAAGATTTCCCCACACCCGAGTCGCCAATGATCAACCTTTTAAGATCGAAAAAAAAACAAAAGTGACAGCGGAAAGGGGTCGTTGACCACACACTTTGGGAAGGGTCGAATCTGAATGAACTTTAGCCTCAACTTATAGCTGCAAAGTATGGATCATTTGGGATTTCCAAACTCAAGATGCCCCATCTTTATTTTTCCAAGGCCCGGAGTCAGGTGACGGTTCTTATGCCTGCTAGTAACACCAGCTATAAGGGTTGATCCAATAGGAAGGATGACATCAAACTCTTTGGTTGGGATCTTGATTCTTTGATGCAGTTTTACCGAATGCTCCAATCGCGATACAAAAAATTGATGTATATTCTTGAGAAGCACAGATTTTAATGACAAAATATGATTGCAAATCATGATTCCAAATGGTTCACTGATTGAAATCTAATCATGAAACTTGAACATGAATTAACCTGCAGTCTGCAACCAGTGTGAAACCTTTTTTGACATGAGATTCACTTCATCTAAAAGCGTTGCAGTATAAAATAGTAAAATACAAAAAGTCAGATTCTGGTGGACTTGCATGTTGTCTCACCAATGTTCACCAACCAACGGAGTATTCTGAACCTGAAATGCCATTGAATTAGCATTCTAAATAACATCCATCAATGATGTTCACTGGGAGATCTCATGACACCACTAAGGACTCACGAGACCACAAGTGGTACATGAAGGGTAAGGTTGGGATTTTTTTGATGGAAATCAGCTCGAAATCAGGTTGGTCTGTGGAACATACCAGTCGTGGAATTAACATTTGCTGCAGCTTAGCAGATGGTTCTGCAATCTGCCAGCCTCATGAATGAAGACAAAATCATGATACCTGCATCATGGTTTAAAGACAGGTCAGTAATCTCTCCCTCAGACTCATTTCAGGACTTCTCGCAACCTTCAAGTATCCATAAGCCAACAACAATAACACCAACAAAAAAACACCAAGAAAAAACAAGACAAAAGGCACAAACCACAATAAGAAGAACAAAAGAAGAGAAACAAGACCAAAGCAATGAGCAAGAAAAAGAACCAGAACAATAACAAGGAACAACCAACCATCAACCTGACAACACCAACCAACAACCTGACACGGCTGTTTCCATGGAACAATAAATACCCTTGCAGTATCCAACCCAAGCCGAGGCACAACTTAAAGAGATGATCATGGGTGGCGTCCGCCATGCCACGCACGTCCCACAAAGCCGGTGGTTCACATGAACCAGGCCGGGCCGGGACCCAGCTTGAATACAGCAATGGGAAGGGAATGAGATCTGGGACACCGGGTTATTACGGCCCACTTTGTCCAAAATCCTCTGGAAATTGCAGCTGATCACGTTACCGGCTGGAACTTAGAGAAATTGTCAAGTATGGCATAAAAGAGTGAAAAGGTTGACTTTTGGAGGAGTGAGATATGGGTTCATCACCCTGAATTGAGCCTTTTATTTAAGCTTGCCGCTTATTGGGCATGATTTCGAGTTGTGGGCTTGGGTGCGTCTGAAGGGAATCTTCATCTGGTTGAATTCCATTGCACCAACCTGGACAGACAAAGGGAACAAGCGGGATTGCCTGGTTGCCTACGCAAAGATATAAACATTATACAAACATATACAAACTATTGGAGTGATATCACCAGGTCCGTCATTGCAGTTTGACCAAACATGTGTCGCCAAAGGTTGATCGATAAACAAGGCCTGCCCCAGTTTCGTTTTTGTTCGTCCACCAGTCAGTCCCTTTTGAAAACAAAAACAGCATTAATGATTAATCACGAAATTCCCGGGATTCCCCCGAATAAACGCTGGCCCTCAGTTCCATGGGGATATGGGGATCTATGTTAACCTCCCTCAGGATTAGCAAGGCGGCTTTTAAGGGATTTTTAACCACCAGTATAGCGTGAGCTATGAGGGTAAGCATAGATCCCCATGATATTTTTGCTTTGCTTTTGCTACCTGTACAACAATGTCACCTTCGCTATCGTCGCAAGATCTTCTCGCGACGCCTGAGATCTGGCCAGATGGGCCATGCATTGTCTTGTGTTGATGTTGGTCGTAGCTCAATTCTATTTGCATGCCTTTCTGGGATAAAACGTTGAAAAAACTTTCAAATTACAACCGCAGTATCACTTAATCAAAGGCCATTGAAAAAGATTCTATCCAAAAACAGTTGCTTTTCAATTCGCATCTGTTCTTCTCAAGGCTTCAAAACAAAAAATCCATTGCCATAGCCACTGGTGATCCGCACACGCAGACCAAACAACAACAGAAAATGGAGCGCCAATTTAAAAACTTAACAGCCGAAAATTCCCTGGGAACTTTGTACACTCATCCGGACAAGGATGCCCTAGGGCTGTAACTATCTAAAATGGACGCCACGCGCCTATGGCCGTGTTGGCATATCCATGGATTTTGCAACCTCTGCGGCGCCAACAAGTGTCAAATTTTTTGCCTATACTGTTGATGGAAGAAATCCTGCACCACCTCGGATGTATACAGTAGAACCTTGAAAATAATGGGATAAACTTAAACTACCTATCAATGCTTCAGGACTTCTTCCATCAACAGTATCAACAGCACAATCCCATGTATTGTTGAAATTTCGTCGAAAAACCAGATTCAACCAGGATGTAAAAACTTGTCCTTCGAGTAAGAAAGTCAGCAACTTTCACAACAGCTTGCACTCCTCCGTAGGGCATTCCCATGCATTTCTGTGTTTAACGGTGCCTACGCCTGACATGCTAACCTTCCGACATAAGATGCTAGAGCATGTCTACCATCATGAACCTTGGAGTCAAAGGAAAAAACATATATAATGTGAATATACAAATATATGCACGTAAAATACAAATAATGGAACAAGATCATCCCAACTTACAAACCACATCATATGTGGCTCAACATGGGTTTTTTGCTGCTTAAAATGTTAATGTAGTGGATCATATTTTTCGGTGATGTTTAATGGGAAACCCTACTGGATGGACCAACCATTCATTGATTAAGGTTAGCAAAGATCCCTTGATAAAGAAATAAAAAGACATGTTCATTCTCCCACTGTTACAGGCTTTAGGCATTCCCCCAAGCAATATTGACAATATTGAATATGATCCCCGTATTGGCAGCCTTTGTTTTTGTGAGCCATGCAGTAGCCATATTTGGCCAAAGCAACCAGCTTGGATTAAGGCCAAGTCGGAGGCTGTCTGTTGAAATTCTGGCTAATATCTATCTCTACAACAGATTTCAACTGACATTTCCTTCATACACAATCAGAGTGTATAGTATTCATATTGTAAATCTACAAATCATCCAAGCCATGTAGTCAGAAGCATTGTAGAGATGGATATGTATATATATATATATATATGTATATACATATATTATATAGAGTGGGTGCCACATACATTTGAATCATAAATTCATCTTCCCCAAAATCATCACGAATCACGACCCCATCCCATTCCAACCCTTTTGGGCCCATCAACTCAGGCTCAGCGAATCGGAAGGTGTTATCGACCTGCTGAAGGTGTCAAGTATCTGATGAAAAACAGCCGTTTATGTTGGTTAATTTATAGGGATTCCCATAAAGGGGAAAGCGTCAAAATACCTTGTAGAGACAAGACTCTCGAAAAAAATCTGAACCCGGGAAGTTCCGTATGCCTCAACGTCTTTGTAGATAGAAATATCCAAAAGCCTACAACATCTTTTTGGAAGAGACAGCCTACAACATCTCGCAAATTTGTTGAAGACACTTATGTTTGATTCTCATGGAAAGCAATACATACTTGAACTTTGTATTCCACGAAAGCTACATTGTATTGCAAAAACTTTTCTTGTGGACTCTTTATAGTTCAGTTTTAATTTTAATCGCAACTACCAAGAACTGACATACAGGACTCTGCCTCATTTCAATATGGCATCCATGTATGTAGGTATGGTTGTTTCCTGTCTTATCTATCTGTCTGTCTATCTATCTGTCTATCTGTCGATCTATCTATCTATTTATCTATTTGTCTATTTATCTATTTATCTATCTATCTATCTATCTATCTAGAGTAAGAGTACCTTTCTTTATCTTTCTTTCTTTCGCCCTATCTTTCTTTCATTCTCTCCGTCTCTCTCTCTCTCTTTCTTGATTCATCAAACTCCGATGCTTCTTGATGAATTGTGGGACTCAAGATTGTCAACCGGTGCAGTATGTGCTGCACATTTTCCAATTTGCAGTTTCAACTTCAACTCATCCAAAAAGGTAACAATAAACTAGGCCATCTTCTCCAAATCGGTGTGAAACTAACCCAACTTTGAAACCAACACACTTTCAACAACTGCAAGTTCCCTTGCCTCCCTAAAAAACACCCTCACCTGACCTGACTGGTTTTGAATGGCTCCCCAAGGTCGTCGTGACCTCAGGTCGTGTCACATCTCAGATCTTCACCAAAATTTTCTTGGGGAAATCCTCCAGTTTTGGGGGGCTTATTCTAACTGGTGGATTTCCCCATCATCAAATTTCCCCATTTAACTGAGGATTTCCCCCCCAACAAAATCTTTATTCAGTAGAAAGTTCGGATGGTCACCATCTTGAGGAAGCCAATATGGCATCATGGAATCCAATCTCTGTGATATCTAGGGGTTGGGATTTCCACCCGAATGGAACATTTTATCGCTGTCAAATCCAGTTACACCAGGGTAAAAGTAGATGGCACAGTTACCATGTATTGGTTTATATAAGCCCTATATTAACCAACCTTTTGGGGACTGTGCCATGTACTTTGACCATGGTGTAATCTTGTTGAATTGAATCTTGTTAAACGCTTGACATTTTGGCGAGGCTCAAAATTGGACAACCGAAAAAAGGGACTTCAAATGTATGAGTCGCTCCACAAGCCAGTTGCTCCAAGTGACTGCAGGTATTTTTGCAACTCAACTGCCTCTTCCAAAGCCTTCCAAACTCCACTGTCCGCAGTCGTGCTTTCATTGGGAAACTTCAACAAAACTTGAAAAGTGCTTTCAAGGATGGTCAAGGATGGGATGTTTTTTTGAAATACAGTATCAAGCGAAGGTGGATTTGGTTCCAAAGGGTGAAGGTAGCTATTAACCTGTATGTTCATCCTCACTAATTTTTGCATACTTCGTTCCATGGCTCCTTTGTCCATTTGAAAGTTTAAGTTGCTTATGATCAGGACCAGAACGCTCCAAAGACAGGCCTATCACAGTGTCCTTCTTTCAGACATAGACTCCGCAATATTAACAGAGCAGTTGCTAGCTGCAATATAGAGAAACAAAGAATCCAACAACCATGTTGCCATGTGGTGAAGAAGATCTTCCAACAGCTCCACATTGGTTCCCATGTTGATGGTAGATACAACGCTACACCAGCTCCGCATCTCTCCCTTCCCTCGAGAAAGCCAACCTTTTGAACAAATGATGCATCACAACGAATTTCTACAACTGCCGATCTATGATTCTTCAATGGATACATCATGATGCATCTGCCTGCCAATACATTCCAGCCATGTTTAATCAGTTCAACATTTCACCAATCAGGGACAACGACGAACTCTAACAAAAGACTGCCCCTATGATGTTTTACCACTTCAATTTGACTTATCGCATTCATCTATGGCTTAAGATTAATGACCCGAAAATTGAAGATTGGAATACTCAACAAAACCAGGTCTGCAATCCCTCTATATGATCTATGATCTTTTTGCACTCTGTAAGACCGTGAACCAACTGTCACATCATTCTAGGAACAGCCTCTCATATCCATCCCTAAAAAATAATCGACTGCGCAAGTGTGATGGAGACTCCACGAGAGACATGAATGGCCTCGATGGAGTTGTAGTTCCGGCCCAACTCGCTGTGGCTGAAGGTGCGATGCACCATGCTATGACAAGTCCTTCGTCGGGCTGCGCCCGCTCCTTTGTGTAAACTACTAACTATTATTCCTTTTCATCACAAAAAAGGGAATCAAAGGGAAAACTTTGTTATTGTTGGGAGGGTACCATAGCAGATCTTCCCAAAATATTACCCCATATTGCCCTACAAAACCACTGTATAACCAATATATGTGGTATATGTTGGTATATCTCGGATACTCTCCCAAGGGTACCCAACTCTTCCCTTTGAGGGAAATCCAAATGAGTTTTAGACCTGTGTAGCTAGGTTCTTTCTTCATCTGGGCATATCTAATGATGGTATTTCACCAACCTCCAAGTCCTTTGAAGTAAAGTAGATTCCATTATACGTTCAACTACTTGTTGGGGTAACATCACCAAATCTGAGAGAAGGAATGGAATAGAAAAATCCAACATGGAAAGGATCGATGGATGTCCCGTAGGGAAAAGGTGGGGGGGATATCTATTGCTATCTTAGTTTAGTCCCACCGAATCCCACGTTTCTGATATACATGTTTGCCAAAGGTGGTATCTTCGCCTCTATCTCCAACATCAAAATGCCTAGGTTGAATACACGATTCTTGAAAAGAATATGATTATGATCATTTCAGGGATCTTTATCCCAGGTAAATCCTTGATATTGCTTTGTGTATTCAAATTTAATCTATGTTCTGGTCCCTAAAATATGTATCTACATGAGATGTGTATGTCATGCGGCATTGCGTATATCACACCTTTCTGTCAAAAACCAAACTAAATGCTTTACTGGTGCGAGGCCACAATTAACAAGAAACGCAGTTTTCGGCCATATTAGATCAGATTATCTTCCAGTTTATGGTGTCTCAACGTTCAGGATTTCCCTGTTAAAAAAACTGCAAATGAAGATGTTGTAAGGTGTATACGATTGGGAAAACATGCTGTGCAAAAAACTGCCTAGCAACAAGGTCAGTATGAGCAGCTCACTTCGCTCCACTGATAGTGAACAATCATTTACTGCAGATGATATATCATGGTTACCGCATTTGCAGCCATCATCATCATCATCATCATCATCATCATCATCACAGTCATCACGCTTGTCAGCGTTGGTTTCACTTCATTCTCTTTTACAACCAGAACTCCACACCAAAATCTCCTGCAAAGGAGCGCCGTGGGTGGCCTGAGTGGACCAACAGCAAGGGTTTTGCCACCAGATGAGCTTGGGATGATTCTGGGATCACCGTGGATACGCATGAGTCTTTCACAAAAAGATTATATAACCAATTGAAAAATCACTCACTTGAGCCAGCAACAAGACGTTGATATTGGCTTCTGAAACTACAAGATTCTAGCGTGGGGCCCGAAACAATTCTGATTTTCAATCAAGGAAGGAAGGATCTAGCAATGAACAGAAAAATAGAGGAGTCCAACTTCCTATGAGAAAACACTGCATGTAAACAACAAAAGAAAGTGTTCGTCCATGTCCGCAATGCCGCACCTACATCACTTTCTCTTTTCAACAACTGCTACGGCAGTTGTATCATGTCAATGCGGGAGGGATTCTTACAATACACGCGTTTTTCCAGTGTTTTTCAAACCCTTGTAGCTTCCTATAACATAGCCATGAATTCCTCATTCTCAACTCTGATAGCCCACAGTTTTGAGTCGAAAAGGGTTTCCGCACTCATCCTTTCCAGACACCTGCCGTTTCTTTTTCATTCGCCTGTCACATGACGGATGGAATGAGGTGGAATGGGATGTGGCTGTGGGTGTGTCCTTTCAAGTGCATCAAATCAACAATTCAAAAAGTTACAAGTAGCATCTTTTTGGCAGAGTGATGCTAGACGCTTTATCATTTGGTTGCACGTTCGAGCCACCAACAAAACGTGCTCGGACCTCATGAAATACTCGTTGTTGGATAGGGATTCGTATTGGGGGGCGATGTCATAATCCCCATGATACAGGGTATATAGTATAGTCCCGGAGATAAGTCAACCAATCAAGTTGGTACTATGCTATCAAACACTCCCAGTTATATACATTGTTTACTCACTTTGTTCTTCACCTTTTGCTGGTGGCAGTACAAGCTTTGATCACGAAATTAACCACAAAATAGGCACCACTTGAAGATGACCAGCCAGTCTAGTGCAATCCTGCATCACTGGAGTGTACCAAAAATTGAGGTTCTAAGCCTGTAGTAAGATCTTATATATAAAAACAAGTTATTTTGGATAGAGGGATTACCGACTCCATCATACTTTTTTTTAAAAAGCAAAACGAACAATAATGACCTAAAAAAAAGTTGGTTACAGCAGTAAGGGATTCTGGCCTTTTGAGGTCATTTTGGGATGGTTCCGTGGGAACCTTCCCATGGATTCCTAACCAAAGGCCCTCTTCGCACACAAAATCCATGCCTCCAATGAACTTTAGGCACCAAGTGATGCACCGTGAGATCTTGATCCAAACCTCCGAAACTAAGGCTTTGACACAAAAACAAAGGCAAGAAACAACGACAACATGTCTAAGGCGGGAAAGCCTGAAGTCGTCCGGGTGAGTTTTTGTGATACCAGTAGGGCTTAGCAAGTGATTTACAACTTCCTTCTGGTTCCGTTTAACAAATTGGTCTATGATTCTTGGGAGTGATTCTGGAAGTTTCTTCATCGTCTTAAGATGAAGTCAGCTGAAATCATAACCAACCTGGGTGAGCAAGTAATAAGTAAATAAAGAAGAAGCTTTTATTGAACAATACCCACACCAACGCAAATCAATGATTGGTTGGGACAGGGGCTCCAAAATAGCATCTGGAAATAGCCATTTTCATTACTGCTTAGCTTTTTGCCATTTCATCCTATTGGCTATAGGTGTGCACACACCACTGGGATTTTTCCTATACATTTTACATAAATAAATCATTTGCCACTCACCTTGCTGGGTGTCTCTGGTCATTGCTCATAGTCGTCTATGAATCAACTCGTTAATGTAGCTGATGGTGGAACGATGGTGGGAACTTTCGCCAGTGTTAGAACGTCTCAAGACCCAAAAGGTTGGTGTGCGTCCATCAGATGTCCATCAGTTCAACTGGTTGGTTCAACTGGTTGGGGAGTTTTTGATGGTTCCCAAACGGCAAATCCCCGATTTTTCAACCTTGAACGGCTGGAACCTGAAGCCAAATTTGTTGATTCCAAGTTCGGAAAGCATGCTAAACGGCCTGGGGTCTATGTTAAACCTTGGGAGAGTAGATAGCTCGCACCTGGCCAGGTTGCACCCTTCCAAAAACTCATCTTGCATCCCCAGTGGTTTCAGGTATGTCATAGTTTCCGGGGGTGTAATCCGTCCATGTTTTTTCAAACCAACTCTGGCTGTGAGCTTTGGTCACCGCACCACACAACTCGCAAATGCCATCAACACTCTCATTGGCATTCAGGTATCTTCCGGTGGTCCTGGTCATTGAAGCACTTGATTCATAACGAAAACATGTGAAAAAAGATGGGATTCCAGGCTTTTGGAGACAAAAATTCCCAAATCAAAGATTGCATCTGAATTAACAGCTGCAAAATATGATAGAGAAAGGGATCATTTTCCAAGTGCCGGCGAGGGCGACGCCCCGGGCAAGGCTGTTTTGTTCGTTGTCCCAACATGTTGTTTCAGATACCACCGCATCTGCTGGCCAAGTCAATCAAAGGTATCATCTTCCAGCACTGCCACCTTCTAGCTGGTGGTTTGAACCTAGTTTTTTGTCAAATTGGATCAACTCCAAATGTTTGGGTCAAAAAGTGCTGAAAATACTGTATAACATAATATAACAGTATGATTAACATGTTTGACCTGGGACCTAGTCTGCAATCCCGGTCATCATTTTAAGATACAACCGAAGCCGCGCAATGACTCATCGGGGATGGTACCTGTCGCCTTGTCCAAGGCAACCTTGGAATTTGGAGCCTTTCCAACCACTTAAGACACGAAAACTACCTTTCTAAATCATCGCTGCTAGTATTCATACCCCAAAATTAGATTTACATATCGAACCTAACAAATCATCTTGAAGATGTAGACATCTATGTAGTGGATGATGGCACAAAATTGTAGTACCAAAGGTAATACTACATTCTTTTGTCGAATCATATTTACCATTCCAAACATCCACCTTGATCCATTTTGATAGTCCTGAACTTCAAGCCATACCCGAGTTGATATTCTGTAAGATTCTACCAGCGAAAGATTGCACCCGGTCATTGCGCCTGGCCATTCGTTGGGTTGCCTTCAAGCGAAGGCTGCCCGCAATGGCAATACCGGCGATGCCTCTCGTGTCATGAGGTGGGCTGTTCCAAGCTGCGACCGATATCCAAAGATCATGATATACCCGTTCCATCTGGAAGATTCCTCAATTTCAGACATCCCAAATCGGTGTCTCAAGTTCAGGAAGTCTCAAAATCCAGCAAATGTTTCCAACTAACAATTATGTTGAAGATTTTCTCGAGAATATTCTGAAAGCATCACCTGTGATGGTTGCCCACTTAGAGTGTTGCCGAGAATTGACGGTAAACTAAGGGTGAACAAAATTGGAGGCACCCTGACCAAGAGGCCAAACGGAGAGGCCACGGCATCTAGCACAGCCATCCGGCCGAGTCTTTTCTTAACGTTAATCTTACAGGAGCAAAAAAGCCAATTTAGGAACATACCGTATGTACATCTTAGGGTACGGTTCAGGGACTAAATCGACAGATTAACAGTCAAAAAACACGAATCACTAGGCTCGTGTTTTTTTTTGCGCCAAACTTCAATGATGAAAAGTCTCAAAGAGTTCGGTAACGCTTAACTGCCTGAAATATCAGAACTTTGAGGTACTGGAAACGTTTGAAATCATGAATTTATACGGATCAACATTTAAATTCCAATGCTTTTCAAACATGTGAAAAACACCTCCCAATTTTTGATCCAGGTTCAGAATCATTCATGTTTGATGCATTGGTTGTTTTGGCGCAGCTTTTGAATCCCCTGGCCTGCGCGAAAAGTTGGAGCCCTAAACGCCAAGATTGGCCTGTAAGAAGGGTGGAAGAAATCTTTTCCCAGTCTGGGGAAGTATGGAAGGATGTTTTTGACATTCATTCTTTTAAAGATTTCAGTGACCCCCAAAATTTGATGAAATTCTGAATCTTGCAAACTTTTGTGGGGTTTCCTTACAAGTTCAAAAGTTGGGTCTTGTAGATCACACAGCTTGTCCTTCTACGTTGCATATGGTACATAGACATGTTGCAACTGGGTTGTCCTTGCATAGACCTTTGATCTTAGCAAAGAATCGCGAATCACTCTCTTAAAACAGGACATTTTTGGTTACACTCATTTCAATTCTACTTGCCCAGTGCTCCAACCCCCTGGCACAAGTACCTCCAAACTTTCGCAGCCCCACGGCTGGGTGCCCGAAGCACGTGTACTGGGTCCACCCTCCATGTGTGGCAGCTCAGCATTGAAAGACAGGTGTCCAGCAAAGATGCAGGCGACCCTCGTGAGGTTTATAGGTATCCCGGTGGTATTTTCCATATCAGTTACAAAATGATGGCCTTTCCGTGGGCAAGTGGAATCACTGGAATGGAAAAAAACATGTCCCAACTGATATCTTCAAATTTTGGAAAAAGGACAGCAACATTAGAGCTATGAATTAGAAGAGAATCTGAGGGACCTTTGATGAACGACTTCTCAGCGTGTGTTCATTCCGCTTCACACATAAATGCCCCAAACTGACTGCATTGTTCCCAGCACATTCCTTTGCAACGCAAAATCATGTCAGTTTCTGTTGTCTTTTGAAGTTTCAGCAGCTGAGCAAATTTGTGAACGTTGGAGACTAGGAACGAAACATGTATTCAAAAAACTATGATTGTTGGATCTGTCTGATATTTGGGAGAGTTCTCATGGGATTTTTGAGAGGCACCTCATGGTACCTCACTACGAAATAAAACTGACGGACACGACGGGAGGGTGTGGGAAACAAACAGCTGGAAGGCTGGATCCTTTTGGGATGGCTACCTTTCAGGTGCCAGTCGCCATGTATCTTGGGTGGTTTACCCCTGAAAACGAAGGGTTAGAAATTGAAATTGATGGTCTCCAAGAGCCGTCTCTTGGCAGGATGGGGGAGGTTCTTTCTCTCCCCATTTGCAAGTTAGAAGGGAAATGCATCATTCCCAATATCATTGCTTAGGCAATGTTTGCCAGAAGTTTCCAAATCGATGATACTTTTTGGAATGACGGCATCAACAGAAAACACATCGCAAAAACTGAGATTGGTTTGTAAGGAATCCTGCAAAAACCTCTTTGTGCTCTCCAACAAAATGGGTAGAATAATGGCGTATATACAGGAAATAGCCAAGGTGGATTTCGTATCTATTTTTCATACCTCACAGCTCTCTGTCTCCAACATTTAGGCAACACATCTGGAATGTGTCTCCAACTTTCATTGTGCCCCTGAAGCAATGGTTCATCACATTGAAATGCACTATTCATTGATGGGGATTGGTTCCGTTTCCCATGATGTTTATCATATTTTCTTTCGCCTCTCGGTCTGCGCCAGCATTGTCAGTGACCCTATTTAGGGTGATGCTGGATGGTGAAACAAGAGGGTGGCTGTGGGACACCTGACAACCAGCCTGCATTTGCTAGCACTTTTCAGCATCTTTCCAGCAGCCAAAAAAGTCTGCCATTTGAAAATGCACAAAAAAATGGTAGGTCGATGAACTCGAATAGGTGAACTAGAACTCACGAATCAACCTGGAAAACCTGATCTTTTTTCATAATTTTGCTTCAAAAACTCTCGAGAAGGCCTTGGTATCCAATTTGTAGAAGGTATTTATATAAAGGTCAAATTTGCAAAGCTCCAGGAGGGAAGAATGATACAACAATCCCATCTGGAGATTTTTCCATCATCTGTTTATTGTAGATATCAAGTGTTGGGAGTATATTCCATTAGTTATGAACAATCTACACAGTCTGAACCCCACCCAAAACACTTATTCAAAACCAGCTGTTCCTAGCGTCCTATCGTCTTTTCCTTTCTGAGGGCATCTTTCATTGAACCTTTTGGGGCTTGAACAACTTCTAAGACCGATCGAAATCACAAGATCTGGTTGAGTTTGTTGTCAACTTGGCAAATCTAATACCTAGATCATCCTAGGAGGCTACAACTCCAAAAATACAAAGTAGTGTCTAATTTCAGGGAACTGTTCAAAGGTCTCCCAATAAGAAAATGCAAAACATCTAATTGAGAAACCATAAGCTAGAACTCAATCTTGGCAACTGGGGGATCCTTTACCAAGAACACAATTTCTTTGCTTTTTTTTGGGGATGCTTAGCAGCTTTGCTTGCCAGATCATCTTAGTCTCTATTCATTTCGTGGCTGAGCCACCTATTTGGGCATTTGAAATAGATCATTCATATATCCATTTATCAAGTAGAGGTTTTCAAACTTTTCAAGTCAAGGTTTTCAAATCACACAAGTCGAACTTTAGAAACATCTATCTGAACATTTCAGAAAGCACCATTTAGTTGTTGAGTTGGAATTTAGGTCATGAATTCAATTATCTAAAAATACTCCGCGGATCCTATGAGTCTACAACGCTGACATTGGTTCTTGTTTTAAGGCTGGACAAGTGAGTCGATCGGTATCCTTAGCCTCGCCCTGGAAGCCCAAAATGAAGCCCAGGATCTTCATGTCTTTTCCAATGCATGTGCTGGCTTTGTTTGCAATTTATCCATTGTGATCTCAGTGTTCTCTTGAGGTGATTACTGTCATATTTCACCCAAGGTGACTTGAGAATGACATTTGGCTCTGGGGTTTTCAGTCATGGACAAACTGGAAGTTGAGTAGGCTTTTCAACCTATCCCATGGTAAATGAATTTGGAAACGGAAATAGAATTACCAAGGGCAATTGCCTGGACTCAAGCGTATGATGTATGGAGGAAGACCATGAAAAAGCAACGCTGCTTTCAAAATTAGGTACAGTTGATGGAAGAAATCTTACACCACCTGGGATGTACAAAACCCTCTAAATAACGGAATATCTACCATATCAACTGGTGCAGGATTTTTTTTCCATCAACAGTTTTACCGGGAGATGCTTTCATGTTTGTTTAAAAAGACATGTTCTGTATGTCTCATTGTCAATGGTTGTCCACCAAGATTGGAAAAAATGGATGGCACAACTCCCAGGTATTGATTCATACATACCGTGCCCAAAAAAGAACTTTCACAGGCTGTGCATGGCTGTGCTATGTATTTATTTTGACTCCAGTGGTGCATATATAACATGTGTATGTATAGTATAGATACTATAGGAATTCATAATTCTACATGTATATTTATATGTAACATGTGAAAACTTCTTCACATCCTTCAAACCTGAATAAATCACAGTGCTGTGAATGTCCATGGAAAAGACTTGAATCTCGTCGAAGCTCACGAGTTAACACTGAAGAAGCCTCGAAGTTGCAGGACCGGTTTGACAGGGTGGTTGAGCCTATCACATGAATCCCGCATATGTAATTCTAAGGGGAATTAGAAAAGTAGTAACCGATAATTCCAAGGGGACAATTATACTAACTCCCCTTAATTTACTTGTATAATTATGCTAGGCATATTCTATGTAATCTTACTATTTCTAAGGGGAATTATCACAAAAAGGGGATATGTCTAGAGTAGTTGGGTCCATCTCGTCATAGCACCCTCCAAGTCTGGAGCACATGAACTAAAATCCACCTGTTACAAAAGTCATGACTCAATCAACTTGAAAGCTACTGGAATCGACAGTTGAACAACTATATTTGTACTCAACATGGCATCTTTCTATATGACAATACTATATGATATATGTACATTATATATACACACAAATGTTTGTAATATATAAATATATGTACAAGTATATCTAGGACTCATCCCAAAGCTTTATGCATTGCCACCTCACCCGTAACCCTTCCGTGGAAAAAAAGGCCTGTGGCAGCTTGAGAAATGCTATTTCTCTTGGTACGTCCCTTGGCTGCAGAGGTCTGTGAGATACCAACCCAAACGCTGCACATTTTCTTGGGGGGGGGGGGGAACATCAATCAAAACTACCAGCAAGATTTGGGGTATTTTGGGTATTTTTGGGTAACCCTCCCTTGATATTAAGTCTGATTTGTCATTATTGACAAAGGGTCAGAATATTGCTAGGGATGCTCCGATAACAGCAGTGATGATGACTTTCCCTGTAAGCTTGGTTCGCAAATCACAGAAACATAGTTCCAATTCCAACAAAACAGTACAAAACATAGGACATATGGGTGTTCAAATCAAACTTGTGAGCCCTAAAATCTATTATTTTTGCTACGAACATGGGATACTCTGTACGGATTTGGAGTGTCCCCAATCTTGAGATTCGCATACATCAAGCATTTCGAACAAGTATTCTGGGAAGTTCCAGTTCCGATGAGCTTCTGGACACAAGGATACAACTGCCGGGCGGTTTGTAACTTCTTCGTATATACACATGTTCTGAGATAAATTCATGCAAAACCCCCCACAGACTCACTGTTTTCCTCTGCAAAATTTCCCTTGCTTTACCACCCTGAAATGTATGTTAATTCCTTTGAGGTCAACATTTTCCACCATCTTCAAACAGCTTTCACATCCTCATCCCGCCGCAACGCATCCATCCTTTCTTGCGGCCGGTGATCCCCAGGCGAGGTGAGGTCGATGTCCGGTCGTATCTTACCCCAACCTTGGATCCACAAACCCAGGATGCCAGTGGAAAATGAAGGTTTATAGATCTATAGAGTTGTTAATAGGGATTTGATAAGAGGATCAACTAATTTCTACACCTGATATTTCGATATTTCGCCAGCATCCATGGACAAAACAGGTCCATTTTCAGAAATAGACTCTGCAGGATGATGTAAGTTACCAGCAACAAAAACTTGTGTTCTTCATGTAAAGAAACACCTGGTGAAACCATAATAGTTCACGATAGTTCACGCCTAAGCTAACAGGTCTGTCTCTTTTTCTCTCTCTCCCGCCTGATCAAACTATTTCAGAAACATGACGGTCCCGACCAACAAAAAAGGGTGATATTCATATTCTCCCACGTATCTAGATGTAAAGGAAAATATCTACATATATGGGTGTTTCCAAAAATAGGGGTACCCCAAAATGGATGGTTTATAATGGAAAACCCTATTAAAATGGATGATTTGGGGGGAAAACCCACCATTTTAGGAAACACCCACATCTTTTTGCATTACTAAATGACATCGCCCCAAAAAACACCCAACAGCAAAACCAGCCACCAACCCAACCGGGTTCACCCCTCCCCTCCGTGGCTTCCGGACCATCGCAATTGGGACAACGTCCCGTGCCTCGCTTCAACTCGGCCATGACGTTCTGTTTGAAGCCGTAGCAATTGTCGCAGCCTGCGCCATTAAACGGTCGAGGTCCCGTGACACGAACAACGTGTATGTACCGTAGAGAATTTTGAAGCACTACCTACTAGGAAAACCCGCCCTAAATGAAGTGGAAAAGATGGATAGATACCAATCAACCTTTTTGGGGTGACGTGAAAAATGGTCCGTCACGACCAATTTGGTTCGAACATGATTTACCAAGTGGCTTTCATATACACGCATTCCAGGCAAACAACATTTACTGGAAAGAAACTAAGGAAACTACCTTTTTCCATCCTTTCTCCATGTTTTTCCCAACCTCATTTTTGCTCTCTGTTCCTCAAATTTCTGTGCGTAACAGCCAACAGGTGTGCCTTGTGCGACACGGCCGTAGCCTTTGTAACCGTTCGCGCGATCAATAAAAGCCTCGGAATGCTGATCTCTTTCATGGCGGAAACATTCCACGTCTGATATATTATCTCCTAGGCGTGGTTGAAGTTTGAGATAGGAGAAGGTAAACAAATAAACAAGTAAACTATATATAGTCAATAATTCAACCATAGACCAAGACATACATAAATATGTGTGTATACATCTATATATACATGTAAAACACACATATATATATATATATATCATAGGTGGATTGCAAGGGTAGGGCTGTCACTCATTACTGAGCAAGGGCACTGTATACTATATAATTGGTTGATGAACATGCATCATCCAAAACTGCGTTGCTCCGAATGCCAATGGTCAACTGGGGGGTTCCACTTGCACCTGAAATGCCATAGTGATTCTATTGGTTGCTGTATATTGGGTGAAAATGCGTTGAACCACTATTGCTCAAATTGACTCCTAATTTCCAACCCCCAAAAAAGGAAGGCAATCGATTTCCACTCCACAAAAACATCGGTGAATGAAAAAAAACTCAAGTTGGACTGGTATATTTACCTATATTTACCGTAATCAAATCAACCAT
This sequence comes from Breviolum minutum Mf 1.05b.01, assembly GCA_000507305.1. Taxonomy (NCBI): domain Eukaryota; class Dinophyceae; order Suessiales; family Symbiodiniaceae; genus Breviolum; species Breviolum minutum. Next base: position 243,901 of record DF239116.1, read on the forward strand.
CCATGTAGGTAAATATACCATCCATGGCATGGTAGGGTGAAAACCCTCAAAATCACCAAACATTCGTATAGTGGATAGTTTCACCGGTGGGATGACGACCCTTTTTGCGGAAATGGCCCAGTCTTGGAAGTTTCTCAAAGCCCGACTTTTCTGGCATGAAAAAAACACAAGTTGGCAGCAACATTTCTAGTTGGTGGTTAAACCAACCCCGCTTGTCAAAATAGGAATCTTCCCCAAATAGGGGTGAAAATAAACAATATTTGAAACCACCACCCAGATTTGCATTGTCAGTGATGTTCCTTTGATACGATTGATGGCATGTTTCATCCGCCTCACCAGCTGATGGCGGTAGTTTATCCTCAAATTTATTCACAAGGTTGCCCTACATGATTAAAGCAAAACACCTGATCCACCGCCAAGATGTCTGTTGAGTATCCGCCTCTTTGACTCTAGCCATCCAGTGTAAGAAAAAATGCTTGTAGCTATACGAGTAAACAAGACTGAGCAGTACTAGAATGGAGTGACGGTATACTTCCATGCATCTGCATGTGTATACAAATAAATAAATGTATATATATATAAAGACGTACAATCTTTGTATATACATATCGCATGCTTTAAATATGTATATATATATAAATAATTAAATAAATATATATATATATAAATATGTTTATCTAAATGCAATCTCTACATATGTCATATCTATAAACACACAGGAGTGTTTTCCCCCGAAATTATGCAACTCTTTTGGGCTTCCCCCACGGCCAGAAAGAGCGTCGAGTTGATGCCGCTGCCCAAGCAGACGATGCATTTGCCGGTACCTTAGCACGTAGGTGGAGAGAGATGGATAGACACTTAGGTCGAAAAACACATTGGAAGCATGTGGGTGTATATATATGCAAATATATATATATATATACGAATATGTGCAGAAAATCTACTATATAGGATGTGTAGTAAATAATGTATGATATATTATGTGTATCTAAGTGTATGTTAGATGAAACACATATTATGCTGTGTTGATTGAAAGGGTCTGCAACAAGCACCCGCTTTTTACTCACTTCTGCCTCTTGCACGCAAAGTACACAAAGTCAGACCCGGGAGTATCCAAATCATATCAGCCTATCATGGGATGATTGGGGAGGTCTAAGCATTGTCCCAAGATATCCCCTGAATTATATATAGATATAATATAACTAGAATATAATTGGATCATACCCCCAATCAGATTCATTAGCCTGAACTACATTTATAATACGAAAATGATTATAAGATACTCATCAGATTCTGCACCCTCGGAATATGTCTCAAGTCTCGCGCTTTTTCTTCCCGCAAGGCGATGGAAGTGGATTTATCTCTCATGAAAAATGCACCTAGAGTCGGGTAGTGCCTGGGCTTGTGTCATCTCCTTACTTCTTATACAGTATGTATATCGTAAAAATGTATATATATGTACAAATTACAGTATATATAATGTATATTTATGTATAATATGTGCGTCTTTAAGTACTACAACTGCCAAACGGAAAACAACAATCTAGATGAATTCTAAAAATCCCTTCCCGTGGCAAAAAGGGGGGGGCCATGATGGCCATGGTTCAAGCAAAGCTGTTCAGCTTTTGCAACACCAAGAGACCGTTGCAAACGGGACAGGTCTTCGGCTGTCTGGCTTCCCTATCTTTCTCCTGATGCTTCGTGTTACAAAAAACATCAAAAAAAACCTGTAAAATCCAGGTTCAGCCCTTAAGAATGGTAGGTAAAAACCGAATGCTTTCCCACTGAGATGAGAAATCTTTGTTAGCAAGAAGTTAAGACTTCAGAATGTGGCAAACATCATACAGTTTGAAGCAATTTTCAAGATATGCTCATAAAATTGTTGGTACCAAAGAGTGATTCATTCGTGCCGAAGCTTTCAAACATTGCAATTCAATCCTGTACAGCTGCGAATGTACCCACAGCATGATTTTGCTGCCAACAGAACAAACATGGCCCCAAACCGCAAACTGCGTCCTCACGCTCTTTCTCTATCCTGCCAATGCTGCATGCAGGATGTTGTGTGCATAGTGATTTGTTTTCGTGATATGCATCCAAAGTGCGGTGATAAAAAGAGGCAAGAGGCACCCGACTTGATAGATGTTCACAAGTTTCCAATGGAAAATGCACTGAAACACATCTAGAATGGTGAGTAATGAATGTGAGTTGCATTCCATGTGTGTTGCAAGGTCAAATAACATGTATGTGGAGCACTATCCCAGGCGGTTGTTTCAACCGAGGTGAAACATGTTAGTCAAATGGGACAACCTCCCCAACTTGGAATCCTGGCGAACACCCCTCCAAAGTTGTATACGAAAAATTGTTTTTTCTGACACTCTTGATGCACTCTCCCGAAAAAGCATCCTGAATCATTGATCCATTCACATGTTCAGATTTCCTGCATTTCGATGTTCTTTCCACATTTCTGTCAAGATTCTTCAACATTTCACTACACTGTGTGCATGTTCATCTCCACCTGGCTACTGTTCAAAATCTTTTTTGCAATTAAATTATACTGCTTGGTTGGGAAGAATCCTTCCAATGGTCGAATATAATCCCTATAATCCCATATATGTAGTATTTCGCCCCCCACTCTGTACAAACGATTTCCAGCATGAATTGGATCTACCCGCCACCCAGGATGCAACCGTCACCACCATTTGCCACCGGGTTCCCTAAATGGAGGGTAGATCCAAATAGCCGCCCGCCTTTTCTTCTCTTGCTCGATCTGTTTCAATTCTTCAAATCTGATCTCTTCAAGGCCTCGTCTTGCCCCCTTTATTGGGGTGGTGTTTTTGTGTGGCAGCAAAAGTAAGCAAAGGCTGGAGGATTCCTTTTAAATGCAACTTATGCACATACATAATCACGATGATTTGGGATTGGAACACCATGAGCATCTTTAGTTGTAATCAAATTGATAGCTGTCCGAAAATGACAAGATCATCTAGGTATATACATTACTGTATTCAAATTCATTACCCTACACTGGGAGGAGTCCCACGTGAAACCATCATAAGACCACCGCTCTTGGGCTGAGACGTGTGCAGTCGTCATACTTCACCCAGAGAGAAGTGTAGTGTATTTAACTTATTTACATACATACAACATACAACATACATATCATATATTTAACATCAGTATAACTCTTTAATCATCTTTTCAAGACAAATGAAGATTTCCCCTTTCATCCCTTTTCAATCTCTGTCCTTAAATGTCAAATCGAACACATTATCCAACAGGCACCACTTCGGTCTCAAGATCCCCAACGTTGTCTTTCCCGTTCTTCTTCACGCCGCCGCTCTTCCTGCAACCCAATAGTTGAACTGCCAAGTGTTTATGGACAAAATGTTAGCCTTCCTTTCAGTCCAACCCGACGTAGTGCCGACCTCAACATCCTCAACTCTTGGACCATGATTTCAGCTCAAACTCATTGACTTAAATTTTCAAGCAATGACTGCCGCAGTCATTGAAGGATTGATTCTCAGTCGAATTTTGCAAAGTTTTCACAACCGGCAAAAACCCTCCCAAGCAAATGCTTCGAATTGTTTCACAGTTCTTCCCTGAAAGATCTAGCATGAAATACACAATGGTTGAATTCATTTAGGATGTAGGATCAAGTGGGGAGCACCTGTCTTTGATGGGGGACAAAATAAATACACCCCCCAAGTTTAACATGGAACCTGAAAGTGATGCTTTCCAATAGGAATCTCCTTTTCCAGGGACTGATTTTCAGGTTCCATGTTAAACTTTGGGGGGCGGGGGGTATCACCATTTGCTGCCATCCTCTTCTTGCTGCCGCCGCTTTCGCGCTTTGATTTCTAGCTTTCTCTGACGCCTGAAGCGCTGAAGATGCATGCTGCACCACTCCCCAAAGGGTAGTGAAGGGACAGAATCAATCAATACACCCCCAAAAACTGATATTGAATCCCAACAAATCATTTAAACAATGTTTTTATCAAATTGTAGATTTTTCCATGTTAGTTTCTCCGGAGTTTTTTTTTACCTCCCTGAAACAACATAGAATCTGAAAATTTTTGGGAGAACCTCTGTCACCTTTTCAAGGCTGTAGAGACCCGAAAAGGTGAAACTCCTTGGAAAGTCACCTGATTCTTTGAAAGTCATCCATCTTTGGGACTTCAGTTCCTCCAATCATTCAATGATACTTGGACTTGTATGCCACTTTTTCAGTGGTACTAGGTTGAAGGACAGAATCTGCGAGAGTGGGAAACCTGTTTGTACTTACTTTGAACCCGATCCTAGAAGACAACGCCAAGGAAAGGGGTTTCTTCTTTCCATCTGACCTCTTCTCTTCTGCTTCTTGCTGCTCCCGAAGTCTCCTTGGTGGAACGCCGTGCAACTACAATCGCTTGTTCTTTTGGATGGTTTGGTGTCCAACTGCAAAATTTCCCGAGAACAACAGCAGCAACAACAACAACACCACCACCAACAACAGCAACAACAGCAGCATTAACAACAACAGCATCAACAGCAACAACACCACCAACAATGAAAAAGACCACACCAATTGCAGGGCATTCAAGGCATTTGAACACTTGAGAGTCAAATCAGTATTATTTCTGGAAGGATAGGGGTGGAAGAACATCTTGAAACCACCACTGAGGAGGCAGTGCTTTTGGGGATTCTGGTGCCCCCCGTTCCTCGTTCGCCTAGGAAAAGGCAGAATTACGAGACATGCACTATTCAAGAGCAGACTTTTGGATGTAATCCTTTTTCCCCATGTGAAAGGAAACCATGCCTGATATATTATGATTACAAAAAAATACATCACACTTATTTGCCCCAAAAAAGGCTAGCACTTTTGATGGCGGGCGTTCCAATTTCCGTTGGGTTCCAGGATTTCAGCCATCCTCAGCAGTGGTTTGGGGGATGAACATGATTAGCCTAAAAAATAAGTGCCTATCCTTTAAATTCATTTCCCGGTCAATCAGTCACAACTCGCCATGCAAAATTATTGCGACCAAGAAACTTCTCTTCTTCTATTGCTCTTCGAGCAAATTCGTCTTCTGCTCGTTTCTGTCGCCACCTGTGCAGAAAAAGTTGAGGCGGTGAAGGTACAATGGAACTAGCAATGCAGCCTTTGGCCGGTAGCTCGCAGCGGTAGGATGGCGAGGGGGAAACTTTGAAGAAGGAGATTCAATGCAAATATCGGGGAGGCACTCTGCTAACGTCCCAACCGAATAAAGGTAGATTGATCAGTTTCTCTTTTCCTGCTCCTCACGTTTGACAACGCTTTTCAGGCAGCTTACGTCATGGAATTTTGCAACCCCAAATCTTCTTGTAGGAAATGATCAATCAAGTCTCTAAGTGTGGCAGGAGACCAATTTGAAATTGATAACTCACTAGTATTCATAATCAACTAGGCTCAAACATATGGGTCAACAATACTTGCCTTGATTATCATCAAGAAAACACACACACACTCACGACTCACCACCCCCGGAAATCGCCGCCTGCCGTTCCCTCCTATGAGGTCAATGCGGTCCAGGTGAGAAAAGTCCTGAAATGACATGACTGGCAAGGTGGTTGAACCAACCCATCTGGAAAAATCTGCGTCAAATTGGATCATTTCCCCCAACATGGGGGATGAACCTTTAACAAAAATCGTTCAAACCACCACCGAGTTGGGGGATTCTTTTTGGGATCCAACAAAAAAACTTCCCCTTTTGAGTTGGGAGAAGATACTATAATTGTTTAATTTCTTACTTCATCGATGGTGAGTTGAAAGGAGTGTGGACAACTCCAATACTCATGTGTTTCTTAAGCGTTCGATCTGTTTCTATTAGAGCAGGCTTAGAGCAAGCCGTCAGTCTGATCTACTGGAGCGGTTGCAGATCTGCATGATATGCTACCAACACTAGTGTTGTTCAAAGACAACTCTAAAAAACGAATTTTCGCTGGTTGAAGTTCCCTCCTATGATTGAGTAAATCTGCGCCATCTGTTTCTTGATACCACAAGAATTTAGGAACCGCGCCTGGGAATATATGTAAAGCCACTCAAGACTCAAAACCAAACATGTCCAAAGTTTTAGTTGGTAGTAACAAAACCAGACCGAAATCCTTAACCTCACTGAATCGGTCTCTTGAAAGGTGATTGCCCTACGAAAAATCACATGACATGGTGTGACATCTCCAATGGGCATATGGAGTTCCATCCACGGACGGACGTGAATACCACAGAATGGCATCCCAACGGAATCTAGCTCTATTCTACTCAATTTATTACAACATTCAAAGTTGTATACCTCTGGGTGTATCCCAGTCCCTTCCTATGATGTCAAGAACATCATCCACAACTGAAGAGATTGTGTCAATGGCATCATTGCTGGAGGGAATACGCCCAAATGCAATTGGATTCACCCATAGGCATGGCCTATCATGACCCAATCAATCTTGGAGACACATGAATGTTGCTTGGAATGATTGCATACATACTGGTCCTGGTACGCTTCGAACATGATCAGCAACACCACTGACACTAGTTCCGTGATTTTTTGTTCCCATACCAATACATGTAGAACTCACTACATAAGCCACCCTAAAACCAACAATAAATATCAATTGTCTTACTCTCTACAATTCAAAACTAGTTGGGAGAGCTCCCCTGCCAAACCACCATCACTGGAGTTTTAAGTCCATCGTTTTGACATTAAAACAATCCTTTGCCAACAAAAAAAGTGAAGACCAACCTTGAAACAACAGGAGCTATTCAAATAAACCATTGTAAATTATAAGGATCTCTATTAAACAACCAGTATCATGAAAAGTAGGAGGTTTTGCAATCTTCTTTTTCGTGGCTGACTTTTTCAAGAATATCTTCAGATCAAAGTGCTCAAGTCCGAGGCTCTGGTGCACTACCTTTTCGTTCCAGCACAATACGATGCCGACTGGGCAGTGTGAGGGCCAGAAAGACACAAAAAAAAAAACATCCCCCACAAAAAAGAACCAGATTGTTGATCAATGAAAGGGAAGGCCGTGAAGAATCTTTACATGAAATGCCATTTATATACAGTAATTACTTTAAATAGCTGAACATTTAAGGCGATTTCGCACAATTCTAACGCTGTGTTGAACAGTAGATTTTCTTTCCCAGTCATTTTGACTCTACCATATTGAGCCCTGATCTGGAGTCGCACCTTTGGAACCATGTATAACACACAACTTTCGGCCCTCTTGCGAGGTTGCTCGTATACCTTCTTAAACACATGAGCAACGTTCAAAACACTGTTGACATTCCATTGTACTGGTTGGTTAATAGGGATCCTTATTAATGGTTTAGTATATCCCCTTTATACGTGGATAGCATAATCCCTTATATACACCAAATAACCCAGGGATTGGTCACTGCTCACATGCCATATAATTGATATGATAAGATGGTATTGATATACCCCATCTTATTGAAGTTGCTGCCTCATTGATAATTTCAAACTTAGAAAACGTTGTCAGCCAAAAATCTTCGGATGCCTTGCATGCCTTGTTTCCAATATTGCGTGAAATCTCCAAAACATCCGTTTCACACCTGGTCATCGCCTAAAAAAATGGGGTACCATTTCCAACTGCCAAAGTGGGAATCCAATGATACTCAGCCATGGTTCCGTCCATTCTGAACTTCTCCTACCAAATACTGCATGTCTGAATCTAAATTCTTCCCATATTCTAAGCATTTGCAGCTTCACTCATTGATGAAACCACCTGGTCCACCCTCAAAAGAAAGTGACGAAACACCACGTTGGACTGAGCTTGCCACTCTAGGCTGTACTGCCGCAAATCTCAGCAAGGCAAACGGATCAAAGAACCATCAGATTGGGGACCATGATTTTTGGTGCCGTCTTCAAGCAATTGCTCAACAGAACTATATTGCACTTAAACATTTTGGGGAAGTTGATACTGGACTGATTGAACACATAATCACAAAAACACTCAAAGGCAATCATCGAATCGCATGTATGTCGGTGCCACATTACCCTTCACCTCGATTTTTCCACAGAAATTTCCATGGCAAATTTTCTGGAAAGCTGAGGACCCAGGCTATGCGCAGCAACGATGCATGGGCTACTCCTGCAAAAACCAAGGGAGACACGTGGCAAGTGGTACATTAATGACCCACATAGAAAGGAAGTTTTTTTTGAAATACCCTGAAACTAACAGAACCTATAGAACCTGAAACATGATGCTTGGAAGCATTATTTTATCTTTTGGGGAAGTACAAGCTAATTAACAGTTGTAAACTGGTGCTTGCTTTTGGTTGGATAACAGGAGGATTTGGAGGATTGAAAACTGTGAAAGAATCATCGGCCTTCAGGTCAAAAATGAGGCGAATATTGGGACTTCCGCCAATTACACGGGTGAATCTTGCTGAATAATCTCGGATTGGATGCTGCAGTGCATTCTTTAAAAGACATACAGCAGGCTTGTGCCTCATCCAGACTTGACATTTAAAAAAATCCTCCCCAAAATCCTTATGAATTCGAACAGGCTTTTACATGAGGGTAGTAGATAACAATCCATCTACGTGCCCCTATGTACCCTCGCCGCAACCAGAAAAAAAACAACAAAACACCTCTTTTCTTGGACCACTCTGACCCAGTTATATACTTGATGTATTAACATACAAATCCTCAGCTGACACCAAACCCGCTTTCTCCCACCTGGAATGCATTGGATACTCCAACCCCAGTGGCATGGCCCCGAGCACAACCCCTCCACCAGCGACTTCTCGCGGTTCCACGGGGGTGTCTTTTGAAAGCTTGCCTTGTGAGCCAATGGCTATATAAGCGGCCCTTGATTCATGCTTCTCAAAAGTTTGCATGCATAGTAGTCAGTACATAGATTTTGATAGAATTTTGGGATCTTCCATTGTACAGAGTTCACACATCATAAGTAGACTCTACTATCATTTATCGAGCTGAGCATGCCAACATCAGGAAAACAATTCTCCAAATCCTCTAGTAATTTAGAACAAACTGATGACTTGACGATTAGATGCTGGTGCTATAAGGAGGGCTACGTGTTCCCTATCAGCACTACACTCACTATCACTCATTCATTCTTTCAAATCATGTTTCCATCCAGTTTTGCGAGGCACGTTGCTTTTTTCCTCAACTCAAAATGCGGGAACTCCTGTTTCCAGGGCTTTCCGGCGTTCCGAGGCCATAACACATCAATCCCGAAGCAACTGCCACAATGGCAGGAATCATCAAAGGGCGAAAGGTGGCTTGACTTTTGATGGTCAACGACAAAGCCAAGTCTTGTAAAGGTAGTTGAAGTGCAGCCAATAGAAAATAGGTTGTTGCCGAAGCCACCTGTTGGACAAAAGTGAAAAACATATTGTCAAAAGTTTTTTTTGAGCCGACAAAAAATATGGAGGTATATATATAGGATATATTCTCTTTTAGAACTGACTAGATGAACAAGGGTTGTTTTGAATGGTCTGAAATCTTACAAGTTACAAGTACAGTTTTTTCCAGGGAAATCTTCTGTCGTTTTTCCAACTTCTTTTTGGAACTGTACATCAAATCACTGGCTCCATCGAATATATGGGATTTCATCTGGATCCCAAGATCTTAATCGCAGCAGCATCTGAACATGAGCCGTGCAAGGCCCAAATTCTAATAAAAAAACCGTGGTGCGTATCACAAATTCACCATCATTTTCGGATGATATTGTTTATTTTTTGGGGGGGGAGTACATATATCTTCATTGGAATTGCACCTAGGACTGAAATCTACCAAAACAATGACACTTGGGGTTGAATATGGTTGAATACTGGGGAGCTTTGACGGGGGATTGAATATGACAACCTCTGAAAGAATTGCAGAAATTGCATCCTTCAGCAACTCAATGACCGGAGCAAAATCGTAGTGTCCATCTAACAATAAAGAGATGGTTGGAAAACATGTGAAAATCCTTACACATGTTTTTCCCTGCAAATCAAATCTGGAAAGGTATTTTCCAAAACCAAGAGATGAAATCATCATGAGACCACCCACCAGCCCTTTCAAAAAAGGAATTGGCATCGGTGATTCTGACTGGATTGCCACATATTGTATGCTTCCATCTCTTAGTTGCATTCAAGAATTGATCAGTCAAGAGATTAGAAATGGAGTGAAAACTGGTCAAGAATCTAGATTAGAAAATCATATGTATGATTCAAGGAACATGATTTCATACTTCAAATGTTGTATAAACATAATCACCATTTTCGGTGGATTAACCGGTTATTCCCGGTGATATGCAGTTTTCCATCCATCTTGTCCCAAACCACACGTCGCAAAACTCACATCTTCCCCCAAGCATCTTCCCACCCATTTTTTTGGGGGGGGCACATCTCCATTCCTCCCACACTCCAAGGAGCTGCCTGTAATACTTGAAACTCTGTAAGTGTATATAGCATTCCAGGTATGGCAAAAAGAAGTACGGATCTCCATGCCCCTGCACAAACTCCATCACGTCCATCTGTCAAACAAGCGAAACCTCCCACATAATCTTCCAGTACCATACCAGTATCACCTTTCCAAAACAAGGACAAGGTGAATGCTGCCAGAAAGTTGCATGGTAAAGCCATGAGCTGCGTATATAAGGTAGCTCTTAATGGCCAAGAAAGTGATGTGTGACAACATGCCCATGACTCTGCAGCTACATTCGCTGCTGCCTGTGGAATGCGAGACAGAAGAAAGATGCTAACCCAAGCAATGCTGACATGTCGAAGTCCAGAAGCCCATAAACTGGGCAAAAAACCCGTCATGACCTGAGCCCAGGAAGTGGGTAGCTTCAGGATTTGCAAATGGAAAATTGTTGAAATCCGTTGAAGCACAATATATATATATTTTTTGCATATATGTAATAAATAAAGTTCACCTAAGCATGATGCAATGAATTGCAATGATGCTTGATCCTCTCTTTATGGGATTTGCCGGCCATTCATGCAACAAAAAAACACTCCCGAGTGTAGTAGATACTACAATGCCCCCAAACAAATCAAAACCAACGGGGTTTGTGGCTCATGGCGACTCCAAGTAAAACAGGACAACTTCAAACGGATGTGGAATGGTGAAACATGATGTCCCATGAAACGATAACATCCTTGAAAGAAAAGAAATGCGGTCTAGAATCCAGAATTTCAAAATCAAAAACAAAACAACTGGAATGATTAAAGTTGTTAAAGAACCAATTTTGTAATTTTGCAGGTTTTGCCAACTTGAGATTCGCTGGCTCCTGAAATTTCGCATACAGTCAAGTCTTGCACCAGTTGAATCGAGCAGGTGGAAAATTACCCCCCAAGAGGGTGAATTTCCAGGGATCCACAACTGTTGACACACAAATCATCCTGAAAATTTCATATCTGTAGATGAACATATATTATGAACATAATATAAAAAACATCACCAAATTTTTCAACCTTGAATTCCTGAAAAACCTCTCCGTGATTCCATGTTTTTTTTTTGCAACCGCCTTTTCTTGTGTTGCTCAAAACATCCCGTTGGATAGTTATATTCAAGGTCACTCCTGCGATCACCATTAATGCTCCCAACAGTTGAAGTTTGCTGTATCTTCTCTTCAGCAACTTCCAAGAGAGAAGCAAGGAGAGTGGCACCACCGCTTGTTGAAGAATAGGTGGCAAATCATCATTGCCAACCTATGGAGCAAGGGGGACAATGAGTTGTCTACTAGATCAACAGTGGGTGGTAATTGAAATACAGTAACTATGTGGAAATAGTATTGGTCATGATTTTATCTCAACGGTTTGAGGAGTTTGTCTTGACATTTTTGTCCCCCACACTCTAACCAAACCACCCGTTTCCAACTCCTTTCTTAAACATATTTTAACATTTTCTTAGCCAACCCCTTTTTCAATCAACATTCTTCAAGTAGTCCCAGCTGTGCTATGAGTCACCGACGTGCTTGTTTCTTGTTTCCTGGGTCATACCAAATCGCAATGTGTAGGGCTGTAGGGTTCCTATGTCTCAAAATTAGGGACCCCCTTGAAATCCCCCAAACAACACGTGAATTCCAATTAGAGAATCAGAATACCCCTCAATTTCCGGGCCCATCTGCTTGACATAACATCTGATTGAAAGCATGTACAGGAAATCGTTGCGCCAGGCGGCTCTGGGAATGCTGAGAATCTCCAATGAATTCTGCAGCGCTAACAATGCGCTAAGCCAGGCCCATGACTTCAGTGGTACCTGCGACATCTCAACATCTTTGGGCAACAAAGCCAGACACGTTCCCGCAAGCAATGCACCAATTAATGCATTGAGCTGAGCTGAGAAAAAGGGATACCTTGAGGATTCAGGCGGAGTTGGTGAAACCAAGAAAAGCAACGAATCCAATCTTTCTAAACAATAAAAGTGCCGCCAAAAAGAAAGTCAAAATCTTAAGAAAATTGTAGACGAATGAGAGAGTCCCTCAAAAGACTGGTTTCACTTTAAAGGAATGGTGCAACCTGTGCATGAGCTATCTTCGCTTCAGGGAAAACATACTGTTCGGTGAAGCAGAGCAAAAACGATATGAATACTTCGTCGCGTCAGATTGTCAACACAAATTCAATGATTTATGCGAATCTCAGGCACTGGTGCAAATGATGCAGTTCAGAGTAGTAGAGGCATGTACTGACAATGGATACTCCGCAGTTCACAGCGCAAATGCAAATGCTGCTGTGCACACCACGGCAACGAGAAGAACATGACTCGCAGCTCATGCCATAGGATTGGTCGAAGTGAAGAACTTTGAGAATTCTCTTTTTTGCAGCTTTCATTTTCACATCAAACATTTCAAATTGGAAGCGTTTTCTTGCAAGACATTGGCTGCGTCATGACTTTGATCTTCCAGGAAGGGACATTTGTTATCAGAATCCAAACCGACGTAGTTGCATCAAAGGACACATTAGCATGGAATGATGAAATAAATATAGTATACATCATATATCATAATTATTATTATATCTCTATAACTCGAAATATATAAATATGTATATATATATATATATATATATGCCAGTTGTTCAAAAAACAAAAAAACAACAATCACACTTCAAACAATGTGGTACTACTCTTGTCCTCCAATGTCAAATACACAAACCTCAAAGCAAACTCTCATTCGTTTTTCTTAGTCTACTTCTGTACTTCTGTCTTGGATGTCTGTTGCTTGGATTGAATCATTGTTCGCATCCACATTTTTTCACCCGAAAAACCCAGAGCTGGAAAAGGGCCAATAAGGGCTCTCAAGTCAGCAGGGTTTCATGGTGATCATGGCTGACCTTGGGATACACAAGTTGGGGTTCTACCAGTTTAGGATCACAGCGTAATGTATGGCAAACAACCTGCCATTTTCAAGGTGGTCAGGCTCAAAGTCAGATCAAGCAAATTCATTTACCATATGGTGTGGCAGGTCAGCATTCTGACATAATTCTGTTCAAGCATATTAGGGGAATGATGGACCTCAAAACCTCAATGCCCAGTGCGCACAACAATAAAATGGGTCATGTCTTTTTTTGTTCATCAGTTGATGTGCATTGGCGAACATATGCTCCTTGCCTCGGCTCGTATGGCCAAAGCAATGGCAGCAAATAAATCAATTCCGATGGCCAAGTCATGCCAAGATGAAAATTCGACGGTGTTCGATGTGTTCTCAATCGTATCGACCCTTTGAAAAGACATCTGACATCTGCATTTAGATCTGATCATTTCTTTGTGTTTGTTCATCTATCCCTTTATTCATGACCTCAAGGTACCAAACGTAAAACGCATCTACATGCAGTTTTTAGTAAACTGCTCAACGTTGAGCACAACAAGGGACTGGGATTTTTTCAAATTGCCTCTCCAAACACGGGGCTCCAAGCTGGGGCTTCACTAAAAATGGTAGTTTGGGGGGTTGGTGGCCTGGAATTTTTAAGGGATACTCTCACTTAGATTTGCTTGTTTGGTGGTTGGAAAAAAACTAAAAATATTCCCCAAATGGCGGTTTAATGGTGAACAAATCTCATGGTAGAATCCTTCCAAAAACATCACCAACTAAACAAGCAACAGTTCAATAATTCGACATTTTCAGAAGGGGGAAAAAACCCTAAACAAATTTCACCCTTAACCAAAACCTTGGATGTCAGGTCCGTGACATTCTGGGCCCAGAAATCAGGATGTGTGTCGATCCATAGAAACTATAATGATGTCGATACCCTCCCCGAAACGTTTCCAGCTCCCCACTGAAACTCAATGGTTGGAAGATGATTTCGCTCCTTTTTTTTGACCCAAAAGCCTATTTGGGGGAGCTCTTTGCTGTTAGTTTCAGGGTGAAACTATCACATCTATCACCTGCTAGGATGGGGTCTCCCGAAAAGACCAAACCCCCGATTTTCAGATGCTATGCTGCTATATCTGCTATGCTAGGTTCGGGTAGATCCAATGATTTTTGATATAATTCACCCATATCTGAATTACAACTCTTCCTCCCATCGTCATGGCTCATTTTTTTTGCACATGAGCCCATTGTAAAGGGAAATTGGATCCTCTTGGAGGTAGAACCATCCGTTTGGAGGGAAAAAACTATCACGGTTGTGGAAATTTGAAGTATCAAAATGGCCAGGCTGCCATACCAATGGCAAGCAAAAATTCGGAACTTTCACAGGTGAATAAGTGACTCCGTGAACTTGTCCCATCCCCCCAGTAACTGACATGACGTGGCTACGCAAAGGAAGATCTTCTTCCAGGTGCTATGTTACAGTAGTTGAGGAGGAAGCATTCTAGGCCTATTGAGAACTTGGCATTGTCTTATGATCATTTTGAAAAAGAGAACAAACATTTTCGTTAAATGGTGTGGAATATCATGCGAGAAAGTGAACATTCCGCCAAAAAAGATCCACAGAATGTTATAGACGTTCTGGTTGGTGGTTTCAACCTATTTGAAAAATATTAGTCAAATATGATCATTTCCCCAAGTAGGGATGAAAATACAAAATATGCGAAACCACCACCTAGTTGTTGATAAAAAACATTCTTCGGTTTTTGCTTGGCGTCTTTTCTGACAAACTTGGATCAGTTTGTGAACAAGAGACCCTTTTTGGATCCCTATCGCTTATCGCGCTTAATCTCAGGTAATCTGGCAACCTTCGTCGTCCTTGTTGTCCTTCCCGGGAGGGTCTGAATTTTTCATATCCACGATGTGTCACTTGGAAGGGGTTCCGAAACTTCATTTAGATAATGTTGAATGATAAACAAATGGCAACAAATACCAAAAGATGGATGTTTCCGAAAATAGAAGGTAGCCCCCCCCCAAAACATCCATTTTAATGGGATTTTCCATTATAAACCATCCATTTTGGGGTACCCCTATTTTTGGAAACACCCACATGTAGTTGTGAACCATGATCCATGATAATTTCGTTTCTGCAAAATGAATCCCAAACACTTCATTTCTGCAAAACGGCCGAATCAATGCATGAATCGGATAAATTCTGCGCCTTCTTATTCTTGTCCTTCTTTTTCTTCTTGGGTTTCTGCTCCTTCACCGGCTGCTTCCCGGCTTTTTTAGTTAATGAATCAATGAAACGTCTTGCATGCTTGTACCCGTCAGGCATACTCTCATAGATTGTGGTCGCACAAAAGTGAACGTCAACAGAAACACCTGGTCAACAGAAACACCTGGCCCAACTTTGAAACATATCCGCAACAGGCCAATTTTATCGAGCAATTTTTAGATTCGCGACACACTATCGTGCCGAAACAAACAAGGTCTGGAATAACACAGCACACCAAGTCACCAAATGGATCCAAATTTGGGCAAACCAAGAATTCACCAACTGAAGGGCATTTGGAAGATTCCCTTGTTGGGTGTCGGGTGCTTCGAAGAAACCCAGTGGTCCTGCCCCTCCTGGAGTGTTCTTTCAAAGGTCCTCAGGGTTCCCAAGGAATCCAGAACATCAAAGTAAATCCATGACCAAGTGAGCCATGAAAAAACCCTCTTAATTTCCACTTATACAGTATGTACTTGTTGTTTAATAGGGATCCTTATAATGGCCTAGTATAATCCCTATTTAACTGGGCAGTTTGTCATCCCCTATATACCCTAAACAACCAGGGTTTTGCTTAAATTGATCAAATGTTTTTGACATGTTGCATCCATGTTCCTTCAATTTTCATTGTTTCGAGTAACCATGTTCCTTTCTTTAGCAACCCAAGAAACTCCTTTCAAAAAGGACCAGCATGGTCAATAGATTCCACTCCTCCCTTTGACGAATGACAAGGTACCCTTCGCCAGGCGTTTCGCTGGTCTCCGGGCCTGCAAAGCATTGAAACAAGTACAAGAAAACACACCTTTAGTGTTGATGAAAGAAATTCTGCATCAAATAGAAGGTCGTTTATCAGTTTATCCAACTATTCAGTGGTGCTGGATTTCTTCCATTCACAGTCTCTGGATCTTTGGACTCTCCTTTTGAAAATAGCTAACCGCCAAAAAATCAGGGTGCAACTTCCTCCTTTCTTCTCACAGCTTTTCACAAAATGACAGTTTTCTTTTCATGTGGATGGTCTCTACAAAAAGAGCCTGGTGAAACACGCCGCTGGCAAAAAAAGAAGAAAACATGTGAGCGATTTTTTGTTGGAAAGTCTTCATCCTTTGCAACCGCTTCAACCTTGCCGCTTCTTACGTTGAGAAACAAACCGTAGAAGGCAACGAAACAAAAACCACAAAAACGCAACGAACGGCCCGGAACCTGAAGCCGTGGACTCTTGAAAAGGGAAATGAACCAATCTTTGCAATCATCATTTTCAGGTTACATCTTAGCTACTTGGTGGTTTCAACCCCTTTGAAAAATATTAGTCAAATTGGATCATTTCCCCAGGTAGGGATGGGCATATTAAATATTTGAAACCATCTCAGTCAGCCAATCCTCCATGTTTCCTCCTTCCCTGTCCAGAAATAAGGATGAAAACAAGAGAGTCATTGATCATGTCTGCTCTTATTGATACCAAGTCAGCTCTTGGAGGGAACTTTAGTTGAAGACCTTTGGTCGGGTCAACATCGCCAGTTTATCATCAGATGACTCAAAATACTGTTGATGGAAGAAATCCGGCTAGCCAGTTGAGGTTGGTAGTTCATCCCATTCTTTACAGGGGTTTTCTACATCCCAGGGGGTGCAGGATTTCTTCCATCAACAGTATGTTAAACATAAAAGTATCCCTGATCTGGGATCATCTAACAAATTTTGTAACTTCAGCTGCAAACCTCTGCAATACTGAATGATTCCCTACAAAAGCTTAATAGAGAAGCTTAATGACCAAAGATGAATCGTATATAAGGTGTAGGGTAATATATGGGTGTTTCCAAAAATAGGGGTGCCCCGAAATGGATGGTTTATAATGTAAAACCCTATTAAATTGGATGATTTGCGGGTACCACTATTTTTGGAAACACCCACATGCTTCCTCCTTATTAGCTTCATTTTGACCCACCCATGCCGAACCTCCACCTGCCATCGGAACCTGTGCTCGAGAGGAACTTGGAACCTCACAGGAAGCCCCGGGACCCCCTGTGACCCACCGTGGGATGGGAGTCCTGAACGTTCACCGACCGGTGAGACCTTCATTTTATTTGAACATCATCTTCAGGCCTTAAGGGCATTCAAATTTGAAACCTTACACCTGGGAAAATGCAAGAATTTTCGACCCCCCCCAAAAAGGGACGATTTCAATAGGAAATACATCTGAACCAACTGTTGATTTCACGGGACATCTTAGTTTTCCGTTTTCTTCTTGAGATCACTGCCACCAATCTGGATGAGCACTGTGGGAGGGTAGCTTCACCGAAAAAAACACCTTTGCAAATTTGGGAGGTCTTCTCAGCTAGCTACAGTTCACCCACATTCTTAGCTGGCCATCGTCCCTGCAATCAAAGAAGTTTGGATAAATGATAGTGGTGATGAATGTCAGGAACAAGGTGACACACACAATGTATTAGTGAGGTTTCTCTTTGTGAATGAAGGATCCAAATACCTCTTCGAAACGAATATTTGAAGTTAAGAACATCCAACTAAACACATCTGCCACAACAAAGGCTTAAACGATTCAGGCTTAAACGATTCAGAACCCCCTCAGCCATCTCACACATCCATGTTTTTGGGTGAATTTTCTTCTGGAACTCGGTCTTTCTCGTTTATAAACCAACAGTTCACCATTTATGGTCCCGAAAAATTGTTGGAAACCATGCCGGCTTCCTAAAACCTTCCCAAAACCCAACCTTTTAAGGTGGAGAAAATGTCATCCATCTTTTCCACCCCGTGAGACGGGTCCATGACCTCCTGATGTTGAGGTGAAGTTTCGTGCACCAAAAGTGCCTGGCATGGCAAAACAACAAGGAGATGGTGGTATGCTAGTCATACTGTTGATGGTTCAGAAATCCGGCGAGGCTCACCACCTGGGATGTTTTTGAAACCCTGGTAAATCATGGGATGAGACTACATGTACCTATTTTCCGTGGTTAGCCGGATTTCTGAACCATCAACCGTACCATTCATGGTCTAGTTATCTAGCCCATCACCTGAGATGGAATTTTTGGCAAAAGGGCCGCAGCAAGGGCCAAAGGGATGGTGTTTTTTGGGGTCGGACAGTCTCATGTGTCTTGTTCAGTGAGGGGTGCCGCTTCAAATGGTTTTCTGTATGAAATCCTCAAGTTCCAGTAACGCTTCAAGGGTTGGTACACCCAATAAACCCTACAATTGCGATAAGGACGTATAAGGCAACCCTTCGCTGTGGCCTGATCTTTTTCACCAAAGTCGTAGATGCCTTTGTTACTAAAATCATACGAAATCCAATTATAAGCATCAATCAAAAAGTACCCAATGTGGCAACTTCACCAATAGTCATAGTCCTTGATTTGAGGCTGCTTACAGTATCCATCTGTTTCCTCCATGGAATCCCCAGTGCTTTAAATCGATTACGGGAAGCCACACCTTTGCTGGGTCCCCATGGTTTTTATTGTTGATGCCGTGTTTGCTTTCGCTTAACGCAACGAAACTCTGTAGATTCATGTATGGATATGTATTAGGTGTACATTATCTACATCTGACTTTCATAAAATCATTAACAGCGAGC
Organism: Breviolum minutum Mf 1.05b.01; assembly: GCA_000507305.1. NCBI lineage: Eukaryota > Dinophyceae > Suessiales > Symbiodiniaceae > Breviolum > Breviolum minutum. The sequence goes on from DF239116.1 coordinate 263,043, forward strand.
TGTATAAACTAACTATACCATCTATAAGTCATATTATGGATGTTGACATATGAAAGGATAAGAGTTTCCAGTTTCCAACCATGGCATTCATTTTGGGACCTCTAACGGGATGGAGATGGGAGGATGTTGACTGAAACGTACCTGAGAGGCAACGCCCGCAGGCTGTCTCTTTGGAACTTGGATTTGCTTCGAGATGCTCGGAAAAACTAAACAAAAACTCTCCCAAACGATGATTCGATGGTGATTTACCCATGACACAATCCGCAAAAAAAATCACCAACTAAACAAATCCAAGGGAGCGATTTGGGTGCTCTGTTTCTTCTTGAAACCCTGCTTGATTTTGAATCCTTTTGACACATTCCCATCCCTTCAACAAAAAAGTGGACTTAACCCAATTGCCTAGCCATTTTGTGATCATAGCAACACCAAAACGCTGCACTATGACATTATGCCTCAGAAAACACTCAAAATTGGCAGCAAGAATTTAATTGCTTGATCAACCCACTGTTGGCAACTTAATCACCCCTGTATTTTGCTGAAACTTTCCGGCAAAAACATAGTTTAATAGGTAGAGTGATGCAAATGAGAGAGAGATGATACTGTACAGCCGGATCATCCATGCGTATACTTGAAGTTATGTTTCCTACATACCAAATTGCGTTCATCCTAGACGTGAAGTTCTTAACCTTGGGAATCCATCATAGCTGCATCCAAATGAACTGCTCACTCCAAGAAACTCCGAACAAAAATCACCCTTTTGTTGTTCAATTATCCCCTGGTAACTCGGAATCTTCACGTAAAGGGAATTGGTATCTCAAGTCCACCCTCAATCTGGTGAACTGGACTTGAGCACTTTGGGAGGTGCACAATGTCGATCCATGTCGATCCTAAATTTGGAAATGAGATGGTAGAAACGGCTACACTTTGCCTTGATGCTTGTTTTGTTTGAGATATTACTCCCAGCACAACAGCCCCATTAGACAAAATCTTCGCCAAAAGACCGAGAGTTTTCTCAATCGACCTGGGCTTTTGATGATGGTGACCGCAATATTCGGACTTCAAATCTTTTTTCGTGAAACAAAACACGTATCATACCCACAATCTGGATTGCGCCATACCAGCGACTATCAGCGACTAATATGTCTTCCACACAAACACAGCAACTTGTGGAACCAAAAAAGTCGGGTACTACTTTGGGACCACAGATTTAATAGATATCTATGAATACCTTTTGCATATTCTTTTAGGTCCTGACTCACCTATTGATTCAGCTAAATACCTAGCTATTGGCGGTGGCGTCAATTTCAGTTCGTAATCCCAGCTGGAAACCCTGCCATGCCGCCATCCCTCATCAGCAAAATGGCCACATTTTGAGAGTCTAGACTTAAAAGTTCATCTTACAAGCTAGGAGTTCATGATATTTCATGATATTTCATGATTCTATGCTGATTCCCTGACTATAATATATACACCCTATATCCTTCACCACATCTACCAAACGCATGTTAAACCTCCAAACTAACACCATAACACTGGAAAATTCCGCAGCCGCACCTGGAAATTCATGCGGTTTGGAAGCTGCGCGCCTTTGAGGACAAATGGGTTTTTCACCCCGAATTGACGTTTTTTTTTCTTGGGAAAATTCCTTACGGAAAAGAAACATATCAACTATATATAATTGAACAACTTTACAAGTTTGATTTGTTTTTCAGGTTTGTTATGTTTTTATGTTTGTTTGGAGGGAAGTACGTACTCTTTTGGATAATGGTGAAGTCTGACGTCTAATTTGACCAGTTTTTTTGCAGCCCTTCAGCAGCGCAATTCTTAAGAGTTGGAAGATTTCTCACGTCCTGAGATTCTTGTGTTGAGATTTTCCAGGGTATGTGGTTTGTGCAAACATGCAGCCTGTATAATGTGCCTATAGCAACGACATTAATCCCGCATCAGTACTATCCCATGTATCACCGAAGGGATCGACAAGAATGGTTCCAAGGCAACCCTCAAAAAACTCAGACCTGTGTGGATTTGGACCAAAAATGAACCATCAAAACACCTGGCAAAAATGCCGCCCGAAAAAACCTGTTGCACTGAAGTTGCTGCTTTTTTTGCAAAGTGGGCAGTGCTCATTCCCCAGTGCCACTGAGTTGTAACTCTTTGGTGGAGAGCAATTTAGGAACGACAAAACTCATGGGCTGCTGATACAAAAAATATGCACCACTAAACTGAGAACTGAAACTTCAATTTGTCATGTAAAAATCGACCTCCAAATTCTCTTGTATTCACAAAGATCTCTGATGGTTTCTTGAGTTTCCATTGTAAATGGTGAACCAAAAATACCTCCAACTTATCTAGTCATAGTCTTCATGATGGAAAAAAACGACATAGAATGATGAGTTTCAGTTTCACCCATCGACTTCAGCATCCCTTAATCTATACCACTGGACAACCTGATCAACCTCACCATCGAATCCATCGACCTCAACTCACCAGCGAAGTCCAACTCCTGAAGCATCATGGAGGAGTTGTTTGGGTGGATAGTAAACCAAGGCACCTGAAAACCAGACCAACAATCCAACAATTACACTCCCTAAAACTCACCAAAAGTTCGCCTTAGTGAAAAAAAGGTGGGGTCCCCCAAAAAAGGGAAATCTAATATTCCAACCATTGATTTTTCAGGCGCTCTTGTCAGTTTCAGGGATCGTAAATTCCCTGGTCTTCCAAATATCTTGTGAAGATCGGTGCTTTAAACACCCTCAAAACACACACGAACACAAGCGTATGACTGGTGGATTTTGGAAGACCTAAGGATACCATCATTTCAATTCATTTGACATCCATTTCAACTGCACCCATGTCACCCCATCTTACTTTAGGAAAAAACTCAACATTGTTCCGAAATATGGCATCTCGGCATAATTTTCTGTTTCAGTTGCAAAAGGGAACCAATTCATTTGAATCTCAGCTTGATTCCAACCGGGTCAACTGGGCAATCTTCTTGCACGGTTTGAAGGTGAAAATGTGCACGTTTGAATCCACCAACTAGAAAAGCAGTGTAAATTTTGTATGACCCTGCCAAAACCCTCCATCAAAGGTGGCACTTATTCCCTTTACAAGTCCCTAGCCATCCATACCTTCTGTGGCTCGCCACCAACCCTGCAAGCCTGCCACAATTCACCATCCACATCATCCCACGCAATCCCGGCTGCTGCCATCTCCTTGGTGAGAGGGCAGTCTAAACAGCGTGGGATTGGTGGCAAATAGATGCAAATAGTGAAACCCACTCTCGTTGGTGGTTTCAACCCATGTGAAAAATACTAGTCAAAATGGGAATCCTTCCCAAGTAGGGGTGAAAATAAAAAATAATTGAAACCACCACCCAGTACTGTTGATGGAAAAAATCCGGCGATCACCAGTTGAGGTGAAGGTAGTTGAAATCCCATTATTTACAAGGTTTTATACACATCCCCAGGTGGTTGTTTCGGATTTCTTCCATGAACAGTATCCTGGGTAATCTTTTCAAGGGTCAAAACGGGATTTCTATGAAGGATAGACCAAAAGTTGTGAACCACCAAACTCAACCCACCAGTTGATTGATCATATTGATCTAGAAAACCACAATCTCCACATGGAAAACGGGGTCGACCTCACCCTATAAGGAACATCCACTTGGGGAAGGAATTTCCTGCCATCAACAGCCATGGGGGAGTTTTGAACATTTGAAGCATCCAACTTACTGACTTGAAATTCCAGTCAACCAGTGGCCGAAGGTTTGATGGGGGTTTTGAGATCCCAGTCACTGGCTCCAAGATTGGTCGCAATTCCGCCAAACTGGGTGAAGGCCTCAGCAACAAACCAGCCAAACAAAAGGTGAATAAAACACTGGAAGAATCACTTACATGATCTTGCCATAGATATATTCTGACATAACATGGATCCGCATAAGATTCAGAAGCACTTGTACTATGCACAAGTTCTTAGACATACATGTAGATGTGCAGGGTATACCAGCCAAACATATGTCATGGACACGATCCACTTCTTAGTCTGGCATTCCTTTGTGACAAAAACACAATGGAGTGTGCACGCCTTCATTAAACTTCACTAATCCTATCATACAGTGTCTGTTGTCATAAAGTGTTCCACTAACACTTCCACAGATGGCTTCCAAAGCTATTCTTTCCCTCATTAGCCCCATTAGATACATAGATACACAATGAATTATTACGTATATTGATGATTGAAAGAACTCCCCCGCAATCAGTGGGTTATGTCAGGGAACCTGGCTTGAAAGAAATGCTACTGCCGAGCGTCAGCTCTCCAGGAAATTTCTCCACATGTTGTCTTTCCAGTCGTTCCTGCAACGAGGAAGAGCGAGCTCAGCGGAGCAAACGTGGAGAAACCCTAGGTAACTTGAGTTCACTGCTGCTTTTCAAGCACAAGTATTTAGTAAGAACCATGTTTTCAACACCTTTTTTTTTTTCAAAGCAAAGATCCAACAAAAACCAAGGGCCAAGTATCATGCATGAAAAAAACACCACCTTTTCACCCCGCCCTGCCTGGGGGTTAAATACCAACTCTTTGGCATGAGGCAACATGGACTTTTGAGGCAATTCAAAGACTTCCGCTGCAGCTTCAGGTGGTGAATCTCCCATAAACCTGAGATTTTGTTGTCAGATTCTTTTTCTGGGCAGAAAATTGAAATGATTTTAGAGTGGAAGCAGTGAGCACATGATTGGAACCAAATCATAACTGTTTTAAGATGGTTGGGATAGAGGTCTGTATCCCAATCTGATGAAGTCTTTAGGTTGCCATTGAGATTTGAATTTCTTTTACGCGACTTGTCAAGCACCTGGGACTTGACCACATATCATCTGTATATTTCCTGGTGTGTGTGTGTGTGTGACATCCAGGCAGCTTGAGGCATCCAGTCTAATTTTTTGTCCCCACATCCTGGGGTGGAAGATGCTCGAAGAAAACTGTAGAAAACTCATATCCAGCACTTGGAAGGAAGTTATAGCACAAAAAAGAAGGAAGTGAAGCAACCGAGAAACAAGCTTCAGTTTTTAAAAACAGAAGAAAAACGTGAGTACCACACATCTTTTTGGCTTTCTTTAGATAATATATATTTATGATAAGAACATTTGACTGGTGGAATTCAGACAAATCTGCTGTGTTTTCTTGACTAGACCTCACTTTTTCTGCAAAGTCCCACACCAAGACCACTAATCAAAAGCCTCTGCATAGAAAATATCAGATGCAACAACACAAACAGCAACATGGTTGGTGTGTTGACCTGAATACACACCATGAAAACCATCAGAGATTCGTGTTCACCAACAACATTCTGAAGTAGTTTTTGTCATTACCAGTGCTGTACAAAGACTTTGGACCCTGACTGAATCAATAGACTTTCTAATGACATGTCCAACATGAGTCAGGAGTGTTTCAAAAATTCCTATGAGCTCACCTAGCGAATGGAACCATGAAATAAAAGTTTGAACTTTATTTTCCCTACTAAATATGTAGTCCGAAAAAGTTTAAAGTTTAGCTATTGGCCAAGTAATTGAGAAACTGGATTTTCATGTATGCATCGTTTACGTCCGGATTTTGATTATTCCAAATGGTGAATCCCAATCTTAATCGATGCATTCTTATGCAGAATCTGATGATCTAATGATTACACACCTGCAGGATTTCAGGTATACCTCAAACTGAGGCACCTCCAAATTGTGTCAAAAATGGTCGGTTTAGGACGAAACCAATGGGTTTTTGGTAGATTCTCTAAATTTTGAAGGCATTCCCCAATTTCATGCCTCAAGTACATCCAGGAACCACCTTGATTTCACGTTTTTCATCTTGAATTTTTTTCCAGCAACCACTGCATCCACGTTGGTCCTGTAGGCTCCTGCCAAAGCTCGGTATGGAAACTGTTACCAGTTGAGGTGAAGGTAGTTGAAATCCCATTACTTAAAGGGTTTTAGCACCACCCCAGGTGGTTAGCCGGATTTCTGAACCATCAACAGTTGCATCATATACACCAAAATACCCATTTAACTAATCTAATCCTGAGTATTTTGATCATTTTCTGTCATGTCGAGGTAAATCTTAGTGACTGAAAATGGATGGCGTGCGGGAGTTAGTATCAAAACATGATTGGGACGCAGTACAGGCACCAATGCTATTGCAACAAAACAGCAATATATCTAATAAATGTGGATTCATTGGGGTGCTTGTTGCACCCGTTGGTCTTTTAGACTTAAGAAGATTGAGACTTCAGGACTTTCTCACAACTCCTATAACTATCGGAGAGCTAGAACTCTCATACAGCCCCTTTAAAGTGACGGGTTGGACTGTCGTTGTTGTGATCTCCCGACAAACGGCAATTGGCAGAAACGAAACCAAATGGTTTCAACTGTTGCAAACATCTACATCATCCATCACCAAAAACTTGATATTCAAATTCATTTATTTCTTGAATCTAGCATCAAACTGGAAAAAAATCATGAACATGATACAAAAAGCTCCCGATACAAAGTGATTACACAACTTGGATTGTTTTTTCTCTCATCATTTGACCGAAGGGCCTGGGCTGTCTCTTCAAGGCTCAAAGGAGTCACCTGCGCGAAAAAATCACCGGATCCCCAACGAACAAACAATGGTTGGTTGATAATCCTAAGAAACGTTACACCCCAGAAATCGAACATTTAGATACCCAAAAATTGAAACTCTTAAAAAAGGGAATTACTAACCTTTTCCAAAGTCCAGCCATGTTGGTTTTTCGGGGATGTAGCCCTTAGTTTCGGGGATGTAGCCCGAATAGTCATGGGAGAGAGTTTTTTCATTTTAATGGAGGTTATATAATATATTTCAGAGTTACCAACAAGAAGCATCACACGTCCTGGTGTTTTGTCAAGCATTCCCATCATTTCTAGCCAGTTCACCCAAAAATACCCAACAGTTAAACAAGGTCTTTTGAGTCAAAAGATGACGAACAACACAGAAATCTACGTTCAAAATCATTCAAATGTAAACTAACAAGCTTAAACAAAAAACACGTTAAACACCACTACACCAGGTGGCCTGAGGCGCTGTTGCTGGAACCTCTGTCGGTCTTCGACTTGGCTCAGGGTTTAGTTGAAGCCTGGCATTTTTTACCGAGAAAGGGTCATTTCATACCCCAATAGGATCCATGGTCGAGGTATATTTGGATGTTTCCGAAAATGGTGGTACCCCCAAATCATCCATTTCAATAGGGTTTTCCATTATAAACCAATATAAACCATCTATTTTGGGGTACCCTTATTTTCGGAACCATCCATTTAGCTACATTTACCAAGAAGAATTCCAACTAAAAGCATGTATATACATTGTAGGGTAAATATAGCTAATACCTTGATTATATGGGATGGGTAACCCCAAATCTGGTAAAGCGCAGTGGCAATCCCCAATATGACCCCAAACTATGAAGTGTTGCTCGAATTTGATGGATATCAAGGGAAGTTTGCCCAAGCTTTTCCCATAGCCTTCATGATGTCTTGGTATTCAGGGAGGACCGCCGGTGCTTAGGAATCGTTTAGGAATCCTTGAATAAGGTCGGCTCTTTCCCGGTGTTGGTGGGCAAAGATCCACATGAAATCAATCGCACATTTCTGTACCATGCAGATGGGTCTCAGCCTCAAAACTAAATAACACAACCCTGAACCTCAAACTTGTTTTTTTTAAAGTGGCCACCTCACGAGGAGGCTTGCCAACTTTGGAAATGCATGATTTGAAGAGGAGTTATATAAGTTGACTGAAGGGTTCTATCTCAATGTTACATTGCCCAGGAGTACAACCCCCCTTCCTAACAGTGGTTTGAGCATCGCGTTGGTGTTCAAAACCTTTGCGTCGTTCCAGTAATTCCATTAGTACTCTTTGAGCTGGTTCATCCAGATCCTAGATACTCATTTTACTCATTTTGCTTATAAATATATCTAAATACAGCAACTCTTAAACAGCTAGGTATATACATAGTACATACTGCAGTATATATTGTAAAAAATACAAAATCAACCCGCAAAACGACGTGCCGGGTGCCCGCACGGCTTCACCACATCTTGGATGTCCTTCTCCTGTGGGGCCCGTGGGGCCAAGTGGGTAGAGATTGAGGGAAATGGTGTGGTAGATGAAAACATACATATTATATCCATATCATATCCTGCTTACATCTGAAATGGTTACTTACATCTGAAAAAAATACTCACTTAGGATGGAAAAAGTTGCCACATACTCAGCTCAAGTGCTCAACTCACAAGCTGCACCTAGTTAAGAGTTCCTTATAACATGAGTTTTTACATGGCTTGACTGCTCCCAGTCAACCTTTTGAGAATCCTTAGACCTAGAATGACTGCGACAAGCGGCAATGGAATTGCATTATTGAAGCAACTGTCATATTGGATCATTTCAGTAGGGATTCACCACAGGAACTGGTTGAAATTATCTAAAATTGAAGTTGGAAGACTGCCCATTGATGTTGCGATTCTTCATATTCCATGGGATTCTCACGCCTGAGAAAGGATTCTCAAGATACTTCAAATGCCAGAATTACGTGTCTTTGAATAGTCATAGGAGTCTTGACTACTCCCCACCAGTAATATCCAGTAATAAGGGTTGAACAAAAGGATCAAAAAGGTCCTTTCAAAGACAAGTGGGGGTTCATCTCTACTGCACATGACGATATAATAATCTGGTGTACATTTCGTGGGTCGCATTGGTGATTAAACAGTTTCTGGTAGTTAATCTTGCATGTGAAACGCTTATTTCTGCTAGATTCATCTTTCGTTTGCGATGGGATTCACATAGATATGCAATGGTCATGGCACTTCGATGTATATTACATGTACACATACGATGCCCACAATGATTGTATATCTTGGGTGCCTCCCTGTTGCACTAAGAGTGGGTTCCGCTGGACAAATACCAAACATACCAAACAAATGCCAGTGGTGCATGGATACACCTAAGGGTTTTCACATTCGATCCAATCCTGTGTCCGCCAGCCATAGAAGGGATCTGCGGCCCACATCCTGCCAATTATTGGGCCCGCAACAAAAAATCACCAAGAAACACCAAAAACACCAGCTTTTTCAGGTTTTCCGAACCCTCTTCATTCCAGGTCCAATTGAAGGGTCAAACCCTTATGTTAAAATTGTTCCTGTAAAGATTTCTCTAAGTTTAACTACCCTGTGATGGACTCTGGATTAGAGAAGCGGCTTCAACTTCCAAATTTGGAGGAGGAAGTATCAAATCCGGTCCTTAAACAGCTCCATCTTCATATCACTATGGTCTGAACCACACAGCAAAAGCATTATTCAGTAGTGAAAAGGGGTAACCCGGGGTAACAATAAAACCTCTTTGAAACCAACCGGGGTAGGATTGCTTTGCCAACTTTTTCCGGGGGAAGGGAAGGGTGGGGAAATCGTTCTTGTACGGGGACAAGTCCTATACCTTTGAAAGGGATACCGTTGATGCTCCTCCGATCAAAGTCTGGCAATTCACTGGGATGTTCATTCAGCACCTGTCAGTTCAGGCTGCACCAAAAGAACAAACTTACACCAACACCCATTAAGATGAAACCTGTAGGTCGTAGTTGTAGGCATCTTAAGCCAAAAACGACGTCCTTTTCCGAGACATTTACAGTATGTTCACTGCTATTTGGTGTTGCATACTGATCTCTCTCTCTCTCTATATATATATATATCATATCAATACATGCAGCAGAGTGAAATGCTGCGTGAGTCTGTCTTTACAAAAATGTACAGTAACTGCTGAATGCGAACACATCTTCCCCCGAATCATCGAATTCACTTGTGCAGGACCCATGAGGTTTCCCATGAATCAACTCCACTCAAAACCCATGAAAAGTGAACAGATTTCAAGGGCCTTTTTGTTAAACTATCGGCTTCGAAAGAAAACGGGACGCAATACGAAAAAAAAGTTCCCCGTGCGTCAGCCATGATCATCCAAGTTGTAGGGAAAGACTCCATTTGTTTTGTGAACGTTTTCGAGTATGGTGTGGTGTGAAACCATGGTTCCGGTTCTGTTTCGTAATCGAAACAATTCCAAACAAGCTTTTTGTCAACTGGGATTTCATCTTCACCCATGAGAGATGAGCATGAAATATGCTATCATAGTCTATTGTCGTTTTGGAAAAAACACCTTCTGATCATCTAAGGACTTAGATGACCATAGCGCGTGTCATGCCCATGTCTGACCACTTGACATGTGAGTTGTATTTTGGGAGTATTCCCAATCATTAAAATCCATCACAAATATCCACAAACAAGATCTGGTTGGTTGGTATAGGTTGATTGAATTGGATCATGTTACATGTTACATGTTTTACAAACAAAAAATCGTTGGCATGGCACCTCTGATGGTACGTAGCCAATGCACTCGACTCCATCAGATTCGGCCTCCCAACAAACACCCTTGAGGATGATGCGAAAAAACTCGAGGTTTTTGTTGGGGTGAAAATCTGGAAAACCCCTGGTTGGTTGACTGATACAGCTGGTTGTTTGATGTTGTTTGGTGATGAAGCTTGAAAACTGTGAGAAAAAATCAACAAATTTAGGACGTTGGTTCACTTGATCAGTGATGATCAAGTTAGGTCCACTTAAAAATATAGCCTTATGCAATCATCTTTATTGTTGGATCCCAGCTGTTTGTGGCATTTCAGATGATTTCAACCATCAATTTCATCATGTCCACTTGAAAGTCGATGAATTCATTGGCCTCCAGCTGGAGTCTTTGCTCCAACTCCTCCTCCGCACTTCTTGCTGCTACAACCCCTGGGGTGATCCATAGGTAAAACGAGGGAGGAAAGATGCCGGAAAATGGAAAACGTAAATGAACTGCCATATCAAACATCAAGATACATCAAGAGGTTCCCTTACAAATCGCACAATGTTACAAATAGCATATCCATCTGGGTGAAGGAAATTTCGCAAAGCTCTGCATTGATCTAAATTCCTGAAATGTTTGCCCAATTTGGTCATCACTAATGCGGTCACTATATTCCATCATGTCTTTGCGTTTCTTAACAAGTGATGGCCAGCAAAAACCATTTGACAACAAACATCAGGTCAAAATCACCGTGACATTCCACTCTAGTTGGGATTCTGATGGCTGACTATAACACCTGTATATTCACCTGGGATGTATTGGAATGAAAAAAACTCTGTACAAATAGTAAAATGTTCACTACCAATCTTAAGTCCGATATCTGAAACATCAATGGTATCTTTTGTATTATTAAATCTTACTAGTTACTCCTTACCACTTGATTCCAACAATAAGCCAGGTCAGCAGAAATCAAGCCGCAGAGCCGCCACACGTGGACGTTCGGCATGCGGATGAAGCTGGCGATTTGCATACCTCAGTTGTTTATGGAGAAGAGCTATATATGGATGATTGCAGTCCTAAAAGCAAGAATTTGGCAATCCAAGATGGCCATTGAAATCCAACATGTGCAATATATAGGCATTGTGCTTCTAGATCGCACTGGAAGTTATGACTGTGAGTTCTCTTGGGCTAAGAGTTTCAACCAACTCGTGTCTAAGGTGGACTAAGTTTGATCTCGAGAGAAGCAGATCTAGGACTAGGATCAGGAATAACAATCACCACAACTCAAAGTGGTGCAAGTGATGCTGCACTACAACAACAAGCACGCATTGAGGCATTGCATCGCAACACAGTCATAGTCTTGGATGACAGTCATCGATGATAGATATTCAAATCTTCTTGGCTTTGGTCAATGCAATCAAAGCTACCAGTTCAAAGTCTTTGCACCCGCAGCCCCCCATTGATTGGGAACATCAATTGGTGTCCTCCAAAAAGATCAAAGGTCACAGGGATGACATGGGATGACCATGATCGGCAAAAGCCCACTTTGACTCGGGTGAAAAACTGCTACATTTGGAGTGGGCCACAGTGGCGCAAACATCTCAACCTTAACTTGTTTTGGAGAAACACATCTTTTCCGAGCGCCTAAGGATTGAAACATTTGGAACTTCATCAATGTCTTACATCAAAGCACTGCACACCGAAAGCATGTCGTGTCTATCCGTGTTCATTTATGCAACGTTGTTTTTTTAATATATATTCTATCATATTGATTCATATTGATTCATATTGTATCAAGGTCAACTGAGAAAATTCAGAATCATCACACACATCTCTAGACCTTTCAGCCCTTCTCACACTTGAGATCTTGTCCTTGGTGGTAGAGTTTGGCTCGGTGGACCCGGTGGACCCGGTGGACCTGGTGGTCGCCAAGTGCCTGGTGGTGGCCCCGGCCTCACTGGACTCCAAGTCGTTGGTGGTGGCGGTGGTGGCGTGGGCCCTCGCAATGTGGATGGCGGGCCTGGTGGGCCTGGTCTCCTGGAATACCTTGGCAGGTAGGGGGGATGCTGGGCCAGGGTCTTGTAGGGATTTTTTTGTGTGTCTATGACGACTTGGAAGTAACAAAAAGATCAAACAAATTGAAGAACAATCCAGGTGTTAAGTCGACTGGGTCATGAACATGAGTCAAACAACAGAGGGAAACTCAAGATTTGCTATTTGGCCACAGTAGTGTTGGTGGATTCCCAAGTCTCAACGATTTGGCAATTGCCTAAGGGGAACAACAACAAACCATTCCCGGTGAGGTGGGTTGTTTGGTCAACCAAGATGCCCTGGAATTGCCATCCTGCACAAAAAGAACAAGCAAATGCAGCTACTCCATGGCTATTCGCTGCTTGTGACAAGCATTGGAAACGGCACAAAGGAAGGGCTGAAGCATGCATGGCGTTTTAATGACTTCAAAGAATGGTCATGTCCGAGTGGACAAGCAAAAACCATCAAAAACCTGTGTTCTTCAGTCTTAAGTCAAGCATCGTACTCAAACGATTGCGCTAAGAATGCATAGTGACGCAATATATGTAGCAAATCATGTTCCATCTCAAAAGGCGATCTGAGTCTTTAAAAAGCGTTGCTTAAGCCTAGAAAAACGGACTCCGTCACAGTCTGCCATGGTCTGCAAGGTTGCTGCGTCACATGGTCCTAGTCTGGGAGCTTCAAAGATCATGGACTACCTGGACCCTCGGGGCCATAGGAGTAGCCACCAAAACGACCCCATGACTTTATTGGGACATGTAACGAGCATATTACGAGCATATTTCCAGTTTTCAGTCCTCAGGTGCAACACCATGACCACCACATCAACCTAACCCCCCTAGAAAGAAGCGCCTAAACACAAAGGTCCTACTTGCTAGTTGGAAAAACATCGAAAACTAGTAGGCAAATAGTCCGTTCATTTTGTATTTTTATTTTTATTTAGATCCTTTAGAGACCTTCCTCCTGGGTGTTGACTGAATATAATGTTTGGCTTCAAAAAGCTGCTTGGTGAATGACGGGATCCTTAGGATGGGTTCTTCAAGGCTCTTGGAATACTCCTGAAATATGTTTTTTTTTCACCTCTACCACCGCATCTGTGAACTGATCACCAACCATAGGACTCCATACTATGCGAAAAAAAAAACAGGATCCAATCAATCTTTACCAAGGTTAGCAAGGGTTTCAGCAGAGAAGTATGGGTCAAATGCCACAAATGCCAATGGTCTAAAACAACAAAACAAATTATTGTGGCCTTTGGCGGAATCTGTAGCCTCAGCTGGCTGTCTGTTTCTCCACAGGATCTTTCGCACATCTGGCGTCGCTACAGCGCATGTTTTTCGCTGAAAGCTGCGTCTACAGCATGGGGAGACAGAACCCTCACCAAAGCGACTTGCTTGTTCACAGCAAACGGTATGAAGGAATGTGGAGCAAAAGATGCAAATGTAATCATCAAATGAAGTGACACTATGATGCCATGATGTTCATCTGGCTATGTACTTCGTGATGACATGCGCTTGGAAACGAACCAAACTGCCTCAAAGAACCCCCATGACGGTGAAACGCTGAAAGCACAGCCCTGTGCATGAATGATGTTGTACTTGTCTTTATTTGCTTTGCGACTAGAACAATCTGTGCAACCAAGCAATGCCTCCTTCTTCAAGTTTTCCTTTAGCCTCTTGTATTGCAATCTGCAAATCACAAAAACAAGACTTACTGCTTTCATTCCTAGTCCGACGATTTTTCAAGCATTCAATTTGGCTGTGCCTTCCCGAATCCAAGGGGAGGAACCATTTTAAGTCCCACCCGCCGATGTCCTCAAGCTTCTTCAGCTTCATTGGGCCTTCCCGTCGGAGATGGCCTGAAAAACTTAATCCCAGCCAGTGGAAAGACATGATTGCAACATGAAAGTGACTCGAAATGACTATAAAGTGGTATAAACTACAAAATATGAAGGAAACAAAAACAACATGACGCAATTGGATAAATCTTACTGATGGGTTTTGATATAGTATTTCATTTTTGCAAGGTGCAAAATTCAGAAACTTTGATCCAGAAAGAAGCCGCAATTTGAACTTCATATCACATGACAAGCATCTTTTTGTTCTTTTGGGGAGATCATCCAAGCACATTTGGGCGACTGAAAGGCGTGAATTTTGAGATCTTCAATGGCCTGCACAAGTCATTCCGGTGGTTCAAGATTCCGGTGTCAAAAGAATCAATCCCGCATAAACACCGAACACCGTACTGGGTGGTAGTAATACGTAACCAGCAAACTGTAGTGCTAGTATTACTATTGGTAGAACAAATGCTACTACCTGGTACTAGTCTTGCTAGTTTTGGCATCTGTAGCAGTAGTAGTAGCAGTAGTAGTAGGTGCAAGTTGCGTGTTGGGGCCGTATAGTGCGAAGGACCAGGAACATGGAACATGCACAACTATGTGTGTATATATTTACGTACTATACACGTTCAGGGCATACATATAATTCATGTATCTAACGTATATATATATATGTATATATACGAAAAAAATATATATATACATTATATATTATATATATTTCATATATATATATAACGAAAACATATAATATATATACATATACATCATATGTATATAACAGACATATTAGCTAATATATATATATATAAATATACATATTAAAAGTGCATAATCACACCTCGAGTGCCGTACTTTTCCACGCGTTCCTTCAACACCCTGCAAAAACCCCAGCAAGATGGTTTCAACCGCACCTGACGACATCATCACCCTGGACATTTGTGGCATTGATCCATGGACCCTGGATGTTAATATCATGAATTAAAGCCTCCGGTACAGAAAAATAGCCATTCAATAGAAACCCCAAACGTTGTCAAAGGATTTCCATCAACTTTCATAGCTTGGTCATGCTAGTTTACTATTACTAAACAAATGATGTATATTGCGGCAGAAATTCGTTGGGGCGTGCCCTGATTTTGTTCTTACACACTGGAACCTACTCTTGATGGAAGAATTCCTGCAGCAGTTGATAGGATATCTCGTTATTTACAAGGTTTTATGCATCCCAAGTAGTGCAAGATTTGTTCCATCCGCAGTATCATTAGTTGAAGAGTACCAGGACTTCAACCGTGATATCTTTCTTTTACTGTCAATGGCTCAAATCTGGTGAATGAAAGCTGGTGAAATCCAATGAGTTATATAATTTCATACATCTCGGGTATTTCAGCCATCCCACCTTTCAAGTGACTTTTTTGGCATCAACATGCATCAACATGTATCAATGCTGGCCTTTCAACCCTAAAGGAAAGTGTTTGGTGTTGTTTTACGTAGTCTTGGTATCGCCAAAGCCAACTGGCATTGAGCAGTGTCAAACATTTTCAAAAAGTTACATTCCATGAAATCATATGAAATCCTGATTGGAATGGAAAGGTTTCTTCCCTGAAACAATCCCCAAATGGTTTTAACCTCTACAGCAAAGTATAGCAATAAACGGGGTCAACTTGTCACCGCTGGCTCTGGAATTCAATGTCGTTGATCTGCCAGGTGCCACAAATCATCACTCAAACGTTTGGAGACAGGACAACTCAAAGGTGGTTTAGTATGAGTTTAAACACATGAGTCACTTGGGACATCTTCCCCCAAATGGCAAAAAGGGTGAAACTGATATGATATCAAAAAAATGTTTGCAACCACCGAGTATCAAAGGAGTACAAATAGCACAAGCAGTACTCCCATCTTAGAGGGTAGGAATCACTCAAGGAAGCAGCCACCTAAGCCCCTCAAGCCAACCGTGGGCCTTTCCGAAGAGCTCCTCAGAGGCAAAACTAGGTGTTGAATGGAAATTGAGGTTGCTTTCTTATATAAATCAATAATAATATATATATATATATAGCACAAATTACGGCACCTGAATCCTACATCAATTTCATCTTTGTGGGCAAGTCTCTACTACTTGTAGCATTACGCTAAACTGCCATTTCGTCTTCCATGGGCAAGCCCTGCAGTAAGGAATCCCTTAAGGTGGGCAAGATTTCCCACAACGATTTGGTCTCCAGCTGTTTCCTCTTCAGAAACATCTCCATCTACCCATTTCCCAATCCCTGTTCCGTCAATCAAACGAATCGGTCAAAAATATGTGTTTTATCTCCTGAAGTTTTCACCAATATTTGCAACATGAGGAGAGAGTAAACCAAAATTGGTGGTTGAACTTGGTTGCACAGATCTACCAATGTTGAACAAATTGTATTCTCTTTTACCAACCTTGGTGGTTGAACTACATTCCCAATTGGAAAAAGAATGAGTCAGAATACAGAATGATTGTCCCAAGTCGCAAACAGCCTCATCTCACAGCGGGGTTTTGAACAGAACAGCCAAAGGTGGTAGGTGAACTGTTCATCTTTCGGGATGCGTGTCCCATTAAAGAACATCTCCAGCCTCCAGCCACTCGTTTTCCTGGTTAATTCCGGTGCTACACTGTGTCTCCCAGACTTCTTCAGCACCTTCAATAGCAAAGCGATTCCTGAAACACAACGTACAAACATGTGCAAACAACCTTTATTCTTTGGCGCCCTACAGAACAAAATGGAATGGAGAGAAAGATATCGGGAGCATGGGGATTGCCTATTATCCATGGATGTGCTACTGATACACATCACCTGTAGAATTCGAGATTGTGTCAATTCCAAGGCGTGAAAGAAATCTAAGATGGCTTCAAATCCTGTCCCAGACTTAACTTTCGATTCCCACATATATATATATATATTTATACACATCAACACATGACATGAGCTACGCAAGAACATCGCAAGAAACCTCTTGCCCCGAGAAATACTGGTTGGCAATTAGGATTTCCATGCTGGATCATGAAAGAAGTCCGGAAAACATATCAACTGGTGCGTTTAGTCAGCAACACTATCACCATCATCATCATCATCATCATCACCATCAGCATCATCATCATCATCATCATCATCATCATCATCATCATCATCATCATCATCATCATCATCGTCATCGTCATCGTCATCGTCATCGTCATCGTCATCATCATCATCATCATCATCATCATCATCATCATCATCATCATCATCAGTCATCATCTCTGAGAACCTCAACTACATTCTCTGACCTCCTAGACACACTACGCTAATGTAACACTTACGACCTAACACTCCGACCTACCTACNCTCGTAGCGTTTAGTCTAGCAACACATCACCATCATCATCATCATCATCATCACATCAGCATCATCATCATCATCATCATCATCATCATCATCATCATCATCATCATCATCATCATCATCGTCATCGTCATCGTCATCGTCATCGTCATCGTCATCATCATCATCATCATCATCATCATCATCATCATCATCATCATCATCAAGGTGATCATCCTTCCTGAGAACCTCAACAACATTCTCTGACCTCCTGACACACTACGCTATGAACATGCCAACAATCGCCTCCACGATCCCTTGTACAGCAGCCATGTAGACATAGATGGAAAACCTGCTGGTTTTTCATTGAAATTCAAAGGGGGTTAGAGTGACTTCAAACATCACAAAAAAGAAGGGGAACTTCCCCCCGTGCGTGCTGAAGTGAAATAATTACACCTACTCTTATGTGAACTGCTAGATTTTTGAAAATATATCTAAAAATACATTTCCCTTCGTCTATTTCCCGACTTCGGTCGTGTTTCTCACTTGACAATACAGCACTCCCTGCAGAAGGCACCTTGAAATGCAGCACAATGCTGCACAGTGCACTGATCATTGTCCTCATTCCGTGCCGTCGGCATACAGGACAGGCCATCTAAAGCGATCTTTGGATGCTGGTTATTGAAGAAGATCAACTTAATCAACTTATATATATATGAACTCAGCAATATCTTCACAAATGCTAAGACTTGCCGTGCCTCCACCCTGAAAAAAAGAACCATGGATGTAAAAACAACGCCTTCAACCTTGGCCAGTCGTCTCGACTCGAAATCGGAACATCCAAAGTACTGAGCTTGGTGCAATCCAGTTTGTCTCTGCCTTCTTTTCCACCAAATATCGAACCACATCATGTCTACCTCCATCCACCTCGAATGATGTCAAATACACAATTCATCGGAAGTCTCTCTCTCTCTCGACTTTTTATGCGCATCTTATTTGTGACATCTTATCATCTGAATTACATTAACGTAGTCAGGTCATTATGTGGGCTTCTTATGAATACTAGATATGTGAAATGTGAACAAACATATAGACCTCATCCATTTCAGCCTATCACATTTAGCATCAATCACTCAATCACATATTATAAGCCTGTGCAATCCATTCCAAAAAACTCCGTGATTTCAGATCCTGAGACCTCGCACGGCTCGAAAGAGAGGTGTCTGACCAAATTTGTCGATGACATTGATGGGTGCTCCCCTGGGATTCGACGAGTTTCTTCATGTTGAGTCACACGTTGAAAGGGGAGTTTCAAACAGGGAAAAACTGAGAACTTTGAATTAAATTAAATTTTCTGATATTTTGTGGATGTTTGTGGGTGCTTTTTGTTGCTACTCATCTCACCCTGTTCTTTTGAATTGAAATGATTCATGAAAAAACTGTGAGTTAATGATACTTCCAATGTCAATGACCTTGCCATGGTTTTGAATGGATGGCAAGAATCTGAGTTGATCCCCGTTCCATCAACTTTCTCCAAGTTTAGAGTCACTTTGGATGGCTCAGCTCCGGACTTCTCAACAAAGTACTCCACCAAATTCAAGTGTCCATAGTAGGCTGCCTCGACCCCCAGAGTTTCGCTGTTTGGGTGTGTTGGAAACCCCGAATTTCACACACTTGTCCTGGACCTCAACAGAAAAAAGGGGGAAGGTTGACACATCTAAGTGTGGCCACTCGTAACGTAGAAGGGTAGTTATTCGGAAAAAGAATATGGATATCATGATAAATGAACCTCTTCCACAATCCAAGCCTTTAAATCTATGGATATGAATGTTTCCGAAAATAGTGGTACCCCCAAATCATCCATTTTAATAGGGTTTTCCATTATAAACCATCCATTTTGGGGTACCCCTATTTTTGGAAACACCTATATACTTTCAGCATTTCCAACATATTTCAACCTCCAGTTCCTACCTCGTCATCGTGGAAATCCTCCACAAAAGAGGTATGAAATGAGAAGCTGTTTGAAACCCGTAGCTACTCAAGTCTAGGCCTCGTAACAGCATAATGATACACCTACTTGGAAAACCCCTAAAGTAACTGGAATCAGACTTCCCCATCTTATTTACCTTTTGTGGGAAGATTCGCATACAATGTCAGATTTGGCTAGATAGGTACCAGTAAACTAGCAGTGAAACCTCATGACACCACTTGAGGGGTGAGCATGGAAGTGTGGAAGATCCCAACATGTTGGTTACACGCGTGCTTGCATTGTCATGGATATGATATTATCCTTCAACATCATGTCCAATTCCATACAATGTCCCAGCCTCATGCAAAGGTGTTCTGTCTTGATAATCCTGGAGCAGTTGGGTAGCTCTTCATGGATTTGACAGCAAAGGCGATCCACAAGTAACGTGCAGTAAAATCTGGGTGGTATGCTTCGTAAACCCATGCAAACGCCACACTTCATGAACCACTCGCTTCAAAACATCTTGAAGCACAAACACTTTGCAGCCCTTATCCCATGTATATAGTATATACTAGTACATACTAATATGTGCACAGTTTCTATGAGTATCACTGCAATCCGCTCCATCTTCTACAACCCTTGAATGACCGCAGCTTTTTCATGAGGACCCCCCCCCGTCCCGGATTCCAGTGAAAGCCAGGACTTCAACCTTTCTCGGCTTCCCATCTGTTCCAAAACCCTCATGGTTGCCACAATACAGTCCGAACAGAAATGATGGGTTGCCGATACCCCGAAAATTAGCACAATAACTTCCTGTACTTTGAAGTTACTCCCTCCCCCCCGAAATCTAACATAGATACCATTTTAAAATGTATCTCCTTTCAAATATGGCTATTTTGGGTATCCATGTTAGTGTTCGGGGGTGTAGCACTTTTCCACCCTTTTCCAATTGAAATTTCCCGACAAAAATTTCCCGAAATTCAGCAGTCGTCCTTGAAGTCAATAGCAGCACCTTTCTCTACCAAGGCCTTCACAATCACCTCGTTTCGTCAAAGGTGCCGGGGTTTGCCATGGTTAGCCCACCCAAAACAGACTGCGGGCAACGAGTTTACACCGGATATTTGTTATCTAAGCAGCTTTGTGGTGATTCCACTCTTAGTTTCAACGTTTTTTTTAGGTATACCTTTCTTGCATGATGCACCAAGAGACACCAAGTGTATATACACAAACATATTCGCTGTGAATACACATCTTGCCTTGGGATGTTGGAGATGTTTGTTTGCAGTCTTTCAATCGTAGCACTTCTATGGATTCAATCACCTCAAATGATGAAACATCATAACGTGGAACCCAAAACCAAATCATAAAGAATCCAAGCTACCTCCTCAAAGCTCAGAATACAGTTGTTACATGTTGCTACTATGTTTATTAGACAATCATCACCCCTCCCCTTCGTTTCTTCTTACTGTGATAAGGCCCTGTAAGCCCTTCCTTCCTGATGAACAATAGCTTTGAGGTAGCTCCGGGAAGGCCAGGCCACAAGATTGACATCTCAAAACCTGCAGTTCAACCTTTAATGCACTTAGGAAACCCATACCATCCATGTACGGTATATATCTACCTACCAATTTACCATTACAAAAATCAACCTTTCATGTAGGTAAATTCATGTAGCCATACATGGATGGATATGGGAAAATGCACCATCCAAATCCTCTGACCCCAATGCCGGTTTCATGGCGCCTCATGGTTGCGCCAGGTCGCCTCCCACAATGCAGACCTCGGTCGAAGTTGTGCTAGATTCAGGGAAAAAACAACAGCCATATCCATTATAATGAAGTCAATGTGAGAGGAGCGAGGAAGTGCCAAATGTCACATGTATTTGTTTTTTAAAGGTCAACTGCCTTCAACATAAAGATCTATAGTCAAAGCTTGCCACCTGAATCCATTCACTAAAGATCAGCTGAGATTTCCAAACCGATAGAAGGGTCGTTCGTTGTAGTCCAAATCGATGTGCATCTTCACTGCCTTGCACCACCAACCCCTTGAACCGAGGTTTCTGGCGCGGGTGATTTCTGGAAACACATCCTAAGAGGAAGCCGAATCATCTCTAACCGTCAATGTGCAGGTGCAAGTTGTTAGTTCCAGGGAGTGTAACCACGTAGAGTTAGTAGACCTTTATAGTATCATGAATATGTTACACCACGGCTACTTGATTCTTTTTCCAAACGTTTCCCCACAAAAAAAAAGCGTCCGGAAAACCACCATCGGGAAAAAATCTCCCACTTCGCCTCGCCTCGGACAAAAGTTGCTTCATCCCAGCATCGCCTTCCCATCGTCCTTTACGTGCAAAGGTGATCATGGTCCTGTGCAACGAATAGGAAAACATGGGAGCTCCGTGGTAACTCGCCCGCAAACATGCAGCGGACCACAACTATCTCTATAGGCATATCCAAAAATTGGTTGGTAAATGCTGGATCCTACATGCTCCATGGGACTGAAACCCAAGTTAAATGTAGCTTTTTCTTTGACACCAGGTATAAAGAATGTCCTGTATATTACATCATAGATGAATTTCTCTTTAGATTTTGTTGTTGAAAAATGCTGAAAAAAACATGAACAGCAGCACTTCTTTCCTGCCATCTTGATAGGATTCCGCTTTCTGTTCATGTGTAAATTGGAGTCCACCAAGTCACACCTTTAAACCTTTGGAAATTTTTGTGCTTGCAATCCAAGGGAATTGGATCCAGCCCCAAACCATCCAAGTAACCAGAACTTGTGACTTCAGATTGGTACAAGCAGGTACCCTCCTGGGAACTAACATATCTCCCCTACTACCGCGGCACATTTGAAGATGATCATTTTCTTGTTACTCCAAGGTGGGAGCTGATGTGATCGTCACCTGGAGGGTAATACAAAATAAATCCCAACCACAAACTACTGATGGTTCAGAAATCCCAAACAACCATCTGGGACATCTAAAAAAACCTGTAAACAATGAGATGAACTACCAACTTCAACTGGTGAGTTTACCGTATTTCTGAACCATCAACAACTGTCAGGAGTTCATTGGTCATTGGACACTGGAAGACCAAGCCCTTTTTGTCAGGCCAACGGTTGAAAAATCTTCATGCAGCAATGGTTGATATTTCAATGCTCTTTTTGCATATGATCTTTACCGTTTACCCTCCCTGAAACCAACATCTTGCACCTGAAAATGGACCACTGGAAAAGGAGATTCCTTTTTGGACACCATCATTTTTAGGAGCTATGTTAGTTTCAGAGAGGATGTTGGTCGAATTTTGCAGATTATTGACTTTCGATATCTTGTCGATCAACCAGCTACTTACTTATTATATAATCGATCCATAAAGAACTTAAAAGATGGTTGGTTGTTGAGCAAGCTCATCTGAATAAAGTCTGCTTATCATGCCATTTTGGGCATTCTTCCAACATGGAGGTGGAACATTAGTGGGTCTCTGCATTCAACAGGCGGGCAGCCTATATTTGGTGGGTCCAATTGATGAGTTGTCTTGAAACCGCAACTCTTCTCACGTGTCTGACAAAACTATCTACTTCAACCGGGAACGAAATGAATGAAAAAACACCACCCTGGCCGTTTGAGTTGAGAGGGGTAATTACTCCAAATCTGCTTGGTTGCTGTTGAAACCTGACAGCCACCAAGCGTTAAATTGAATTTATCATTCAGAAAGACATGGCTGACCAATAAGTTTCCAAGTTTCCAAGAAATCTTCATTTACAAATAATCGTCAGTGTCTGTATGTCTGTCCTGCTTACTTCTTTGGTCCCTCCAGCTCCATTCATGGTGTCGGCGAAACGGCTAAAGGTCAGGGATCAGCGGATCTGAAACCCCGAAAAAAAAGACACAGAAAAAATCAGTTTAAAGTCACCAAAGGTCTCAAGGATATTTCAAGGATTTTCACTTCTTGCTTTTGCTTAACTTGCTTAAGCAACTGAATTTTCGAAAGACAGGACGTAGTGTCTCTTCTACAGCCGCTACATCATCTACATAGCAAACTTGAGATACAATGAAAGACCTCGTATTGTCGTTGTGTTTTTGTACATCCTGGCCCTATAAACCGGGCAAGGATTTGCGTTTGGCATGGCGACGGAAACACAGGGAGACAAATGATCTGGGCAAATTCGGATGAGATCTGGGGAATTTCAAGGATGTCTTTAAATCTGAATTGGTCGGTCATTTCTTGAAGGATTTCTCGTTACTGCACAAGCACCACTAATGGGTTTTTTCATATGGAGGTTGTGAATTGTGTCGATGTTCTCCATAATTTGCAAATTCTCTGAAAGTGTTTGGTCGAGTCATGTTTGGTGCATTTTAGGGCAATTTCTCTACTCAAATGCATGGGGTGAAACCTGATGATGACATGATGGCACCGCAATTCTCCCATAATCGGCCTGACGTGTTTAGTCATTTTGGGGCCAGTTTCCCCAGTCCCGGATTTCCCAAGCTATTCTCCATCAAACGCGTTTCACGGATTTTTAGCTGCTGTCGGTAAATTTGGTCGCTCCAAATTCCTCACAAACTCATGTCCATGGATACAAATGCCTGGTCATATGGCAAAGGTCGGAGAGAAAGAACCTCTTTAACTCTGGGGTTTGATTCATTGCTACCGTGTTGGCTGACTCACGACTTGTTTACTGCTTGAAGATGTCAGCAGGGCATCACAACGGGTACTGGATTTGTTCTTTCGAATGAGCTCAAAACGCTCAAATACTCAGCTGGGTGGGGATATGACTATATTGACAGCTAGCAGCTAATTGTCACCTGTCTTATTTGGGAATCACATTTAACATATCCAATTCAATGCCCCACTATGTGTAAATTCCACCAGCATCATCGACATCGGAAACATCCTCTGCTTCTTTCTGAACGGGCAGTTGGTCGTTTCGCCAAAGTTCCTAAGGACCCTATGCACAACAGGCTAACTCGGGCCGTCCCCTCAGTAGAGTTGTGTGAAGCAATGCTTCAGCAAAGGTTGCAAACATTCCAATTCTTTCCTCAGGAGCGGATCTCCGATTTGAAAGGTAGAAGTGGGGAGGCTCTGCTCAAAATACATATATATATATACATATCAAAAACCATTCCCTCATTATTCCCTCCATATGTACCTAGTGACCTAGTGTAGGAATCAGCCTCGACATGGGCATCCAAGAAAAAAGTACAGGAAAAAACAAAATGAGGAGGAAAGCTACACATGGTCAAACTGTCAAAACTACTTGGCAGCAAATGGCAGAAAAGAATCTGCACAATCTCTTGATTAAAAACTGCAACCGCAGTTTTAGTTGAGTCTGGGTGAACTATACATCACATCTTTTTCTCTCGGCCGACTATTCAGGGCAACTCAGCCTCATTACTGAGGTCTGGCGTCACTGATTGGATACAAGCCTCCTAACGAAGAGTGTGGTTCTGGTAATAGTAGAGGGTAATACAAGCTAGCACCAGAACCCAATCTATCGTTTTGATTTCGCTGTAGTATCGGATATATCCAGATGCCATTTATCTATAACCGATAGCCTATAGATAATCATACAGCACAATGTGTTTTCTAGGTATTTCTACTTTACACTTACAACCAACCAGCCCCCTGGATACATTGTGCTACATGGAATGCGTTGTCAGGTTGATTGGGAATTTCCAAACAACCCACCTCGTATTCTGATGAGATTGCAATTTTTTTGGGTCATCCGATTTTGTCAGAACATGAATTTGCTTTCGCCAAATTCATTGGACAAAAACCCTGCACTCAATAAAATACCAATTGGGGACGCTGGAGGACTTGTCCATCAACTACCAAATCCCCCCAACCTCTCATGACGGACCAAGCAACTGTAACAACTCCAAGCGAGACAAAAGCACACCCGGCTGTGCCGTCTCCGTGGGTTTATCAGTGTGGCACCACACCTCAAGCGAACCCCCCCCCCTCAACACACTTGAGCCTTTGAGGTGCACAACATGTTTTTTTTTCTGATACTTTTCTCTGGGCCATGGTTGGGCCTAACACACTTCAAATCATTGTTTGATGTTTCTTTACTTGACTTGGGATCCATCTCTCCAGAATTTTCACATTCAAATTTGTTCTTTTCAAATCCCGTGACAGTCTTGATATGTCTTGATCCTCAGCTCCCCGACGCAGAGTAACATCTGGTTTCCATCTTTGCTGGTCCTAAGAAGAGCCATCTCAATTCTTTCTTGTCATAACAGCCTTTACGTAAACCAAGAGCTTCAACCTCCATAAAGTCAATTGAAGATCCACCAAGATTTTTTTAATCCAAAATCATACTCCACCATATTCTAGGTGGTGGTTGAAGCACCCATTTAGAACAAATTCCTCCAAAATGGGAATCTTCCATCTGTTCCTGCTTCAGTTGAGTCTACTTGGAAATGCCTTGGTCACGACCGATGGTTTGTTAGCCATCAAATTCACCACTTTTATGACTAAGGTTGCTTCAAGTCGATTGATATACACCAAACAATTTCATACACTTTCGGTATATTTATGCCAGTGTACAGCACATTTTACCATAAAATCAAGCAAAGGAATGTACATCTACAATCCATGGCATGGACGGTACTACCGCTATGAAAACAATAGCCCCTTGCAAAGCTACAACCCAAACCAGGTCAGCACGGCAACTTGATTTTGATAATCCATTGCCAAGAAGGTACAGGAAGGCTCGGCATGCTACTAAGGCGTTCTCGCAGAAGAACACAGAACCCTGGCAGTGCCATAGACTTGGATAACAGATCCCAAGTGAAGATCATCGGAATCCAATGATCTTCACGGAAGGGAGGAAAAATCAAAAACAACAAATGGAATGTGTGTCATGAAAGCAAAATTTGGGCACCTTGTGAATTCGGCTTCCTATGCTCAGATTGGCCCTTTTTGAACGGGGCTTGGGGCATCTCCGGAATGGACAAATTTAGTGTGCTACTAGTTCCCGAACTGTCAGCACCAAACCACAGCTGTTATGATGCTTGAAAACCAACCCTCCTGTTCCTGGGTTGCGTTTTGATAAAACCACCATCTTCCATTTCCATGATCATCAGACTGAAAGAAACAAACTTGAATTATCAATTTTTATTGCGCTAAACTCATAGCCATGTCAGGGTTCCTAGCTATCTTTTATTTTCACAGGATCAGCAATTAGGGCTGTCAAAAGTCCATTCGCCATGGGGCGAATACCTAAGAATCCATGGAAACACGCCATGTCTTTCGGAGAGTTAACAGAAGGGTCCAAACATTTGCATGAGACATAGGATCCATGTATGGTATATTTACCTACATTTACCATAAAAATCAACCTTTCATGTAGGTAGATATACCAGTCCCATGGATCCTATGGGGGAACATGTCCTCATGGAGGGTTGGTTGGAAGATCATTTTCCTTTCTTTTCATGTGTGATTTGCAGGTGAACCTGCCGTTATTCTTCCAGGGTGTACTGTAACTCAACCGGAATGGACTTTCGGATGAGACAAACTCTATGTGACAGCGTGTCATTTTCATCTCATCCTTTTTCTTCCACTACAGGAAGTTTCTCAACACTTTCCAAAAGAAAACACCATCTCCTTGGAAAACTCAGAAACGCAGGCTGCCTCGAACTCGGGCTTCAAGTCGGGCTCTACATATTGCTCAGCGCATTTGAACTCAGCAGCCGCCTAGGTTCATGCAATCATGAAAATGAGTGTCATTTAGATGTCAGTGGTCACTTCGGTTCGGGTGATTCGAGTTGTTATAAGTTTTGCTATATATTCAAAAGGATTTCAAAAGGTTTGGGGTATATATCAGCACATAATATCTCACCAAATTGGCTCAATCGCGTTGAAGGGATCTTAGGCTACCGACACTGGAGAGAAGCGCCACTGCAGAATGGTCAACCTGAACCCGGTATCAGGGCTGCATGCGGTTGGCTAAGATAACTTGTGCAACAACGTCACATTCTTTAAGAAGAATCTGGCCAATTTATGCCAATACATACAGTAATACCATATGAGTATAACTTCTAAATCTGAATGAAGGTCATTTTGGGAGGATTTCCTTCCTATAGCATGCTGAGCTCGCCATAATAATTTGCCCCGGATTCCTTTTGAAGACCTGTATGTAATAGTATGTCTTGGTATTGACTAGATTTACCCTCGCCATACCATTGCCAACTTGTGAGAGGTGATGCGAAGTGTGTTGAGATCGATTCCAGATGTCAAACTTTTTCTCAGTAACACGGGAGAAGAACTTCAGTTTTGATTTTTCATCGCGGCCTAAGACTATCATACACCATCGTATGGTGGATTGTTGAGTCTTATGGTCTTTGCAGAGAGTACAGAGCGCAAAGCAGTCAGAAATTGTGTGGGGTGCATGAACACACTGCCGCTTTGACGGACTCTCTTTGAGAATTTTGGAGCAAACGTGAGCAAACTATAGTCAAATTAATTGCAACAATGCAGGTCCCTTCACAGGATCCTCACTTTGATTCAATCATCTGGATTTTGCGATTCTCTAGCACTTCAACGCAATTCTTCCGTCATGGATGATCCAGAAACCTATTATCAATTTTTGACTTGGGAACAATCCTAATACATCCTTCTTCTCTGGCTTATCTACCTAAACACACAATCACCCCCTTTTTTTTGGGGGAGGGGGAATCAAGTGGAACGAACTTGAACGAACCTTTTGTTTTCGAAGATTTATGCAGGACTTGTGACACGCTTCCCATCCCTTATCGCGCCAGTTAGTGGCAAAACAACCTCCAATACCATCGGACCACCAACTGGCCTCTTTGGGATGTGCAGCCGCAATGACGCTGCCGTTCTCATGTATCAAAAGAATATTCCTCGTTGGAGTCAGGGTTTGCTGCGCCTAAAAAAATAGGAAGAGCTCAATTTATCACTGAGCGCAAGGAAATGAAACTATCTATCGGAATGCATGGGATTTACAGGATTTTATTTCGCTCACGCTCCACTATAAGCACCAGAGAAGCATGTTTTTTCTTTCGAAGCAGTATCTTTGAGGCTGCAGTGAAACGCCCATGATTTCTCAACTTGATATTTGCGTCACCAAGATACAGTACTATACAAATCTGGGTGAATTCTCATAGCTCACCAACCTGGATTGAAATGAAGGTACTTCCCTTTCTAATAAAAACTACCTGGTAGGGTGAGATCCTCTCATGTCGCTCTACTTCACCAAAAAAACAAATGACAATTAGGAAACACTCAATTCACCAAGTTTTTCAGCACCGCAAAAACTCAACCTGAATCTTTGTTTTGTTGTTTTTTTTGGGGGGGAATTGGATTCCAAGATAAATACTCCCCAAATCCATCCACAGTTTTTTCAAGTTTTTGCGAGCCAGGGCACGACATATTGTCCTGAGCGATTGCTGTTCAGCGCATTGGTCCATTTGACTAAAGGAACAAGGGGCAAAAAACACGAACATCTGGGTAAAATCTTCATCAATTTAGAAGAATGCCTGATTTTTTTAAGGTGAAGATTAAAGATTAAACATGATCGTATGACGATGAAAGTTTTACGTGTAATGTTGTATTAACATGTTGGAAAGCAACCTTCTGGTCAAGTTGTAATATTTTAGCTAGCTGGCAAACTGCGAAATAGACAGGGATCTCTCTCTTTTTACACTCTTTTTTTTGGGTGGTTTAACGTCTGACATAGCGTTGTCATCTGTCTAGATTCATCAAGAACCCATATTTGATCTCTTTGGTGTAGAGGCATCAATATCTTATGCCACTCATTGGATGGCACCGTAAATAGATTCCGTAGTTATCGATACATGAATATAATATAAATGTGTATATAATGCATGTATAAGTGTATACATGGATAAACATATAATATCAAATATATAATCATATAAACATATACGAAAATCATTATTCATGATAACTCAATGCTTCTGAAGAGGAAAAAGGCCAAACTCAAATGATACCTTGAGATTCTGGAGTGTTCACTTCTACATCAATCCATGCATCTCAGAAGTTCAAGTACTTGAAGGATCTCAAAATTTGATCATATTATATTATCTTTGATGGTGAAAATGGTTTCAGAGTTGAAAACTATGAGTCCAAAAAGGGCATCCATTTTCTCCTCGTAGGGATGAACATTCCCCTGTTTGAAATATCTTTGACACAACCTTCAAGCATTTCCCATGGTGGCCGGTACATCTTGTAAGGGCCATACCCAGGTTGGAGTTTTTGCCAAGGAACTGTGACGGCATTGCGCAAAACCGATTCGATCTCCTATGCCGAAGGAGAAGTCAGGGGGCAAATTCAATAGTTCAGAATGCTCGGGATATGAACAGTGGGCAAAAAAAAACTGGCTTTCATTACCCTCCCTGACACCAGCCAGCGAGTTTACCCATCAACTTTCAGGTTCTATATGTCGATTTGTAGGGAGAATAAATAAGCCCATTGGTGGTGTATCCGAACATGGTCCAACTCTTCCGAAACGTTGAGATGTCATTTAACATAGAACGTATAGTGTTTACCACCCTCATTGATATCTCATAAAATATAGTACTTACCGCCCTGTTAGCAATAACGTATGAAACCTCAACGAGAGGAAGTGTATTTGGAGCATTTTTGGACCCTTCAGGGCCTTAGGGTTGATCAAATACTAGTATACCAAGCCCGCAACACCTTCAATAATGGGAATCCACTACCTTTTGGGGTGAATTTCTCACCGTCACGTCACAATTTGATCTAGAGTTTTCTACGTGGCGAAGACCATATGCCAGAAAAAAGGGCTTGATCTTACAGCTTGTTGCTGTCTTTTTGAAAACCCTAGACACTAAGGTGACTTGCAAAGGGAAGCAAACTTCTTGACTGCATTACCTCACGGCGTATTCCAAGAAATACAATACATATATATATATATACATATATATATATACTTATATATATACATATATATATATATATATATCAGGGCTTGAATGACTTATGGAGTGCTAACGAACATGTGAGAATCATTCCGCTACCTTTGGATGCGGCTCCTTCACCCGGAACATTGACATGGCTTTCCCCCCAATCCAAGGCGGAGAGAAACTTCGAAATGCTGCGGCCACGAAAGGTGGGCAATGCTGTTCCAGGTTGGAAGGGTTACCCCATCAAGTGAACAAAGGTCTGTCAGTCTGTGAGATTCTTAAGTTTAAATAAAACCATGTTTCTGAGTGTATCTTTCATAAATCAACAGCCTGGATTTGAAGACAGAATCAAAATAGGGAGACACCCCATGCTAAACCATCTTTTTTGGGGTGCGGTCATGTAAGGTCGCTATGATTCAACCAACATATTTTCATCCAATCTTGTTTAGTTCAAGCTTCGAACATCTCAACTGATTGACCATTCCACATGTTGCATGCTGATTGACAATCTCCAGCTGATTACAAATCACTTGATATGTGGATCGAACATCCAAGCCTGGTGCAATGTATATAATATAGTTGCCTGGTTGTGGCACAACCAAAAAAAGAAACTTCCAGGGTAAGATTTTGACCATCTTAGTAGTGGCAAAAAAAACATCCAAAAATCATCCCAAAACTAAGACTACGTATTGGACAAAAAAAACATCGAAAAATGAATTCAACAATTCTTTTGTTTTCCTACGTAACTACGACTTGTTGAATAGTTTTGCTTCCGATTGGCATGAGTTATTTTTTCCAGGTTAGTAACTTGAGATAGCATGATCCATGAGCCAATGTTGCTAATATGATATAATTTTACAAATCCAGAAATCTAAACAATGTCTCTGTGCATATATATACAATAAATTCATAGCGCACATAGAAATTCGAAGAATATGTATCTGTGTATAAGAATATCTCTTTAACTTCTTCCACACGACCATTATTTTCTTATTGTAAATGGAGATCCCTTAACCTAAAAGTCTAAATTTAAATTAATTCAAACATAACTATGTGGTATTCTATGGTGGTTTTCAGCCAAGCATGCCTCTAATCAAATCCGACATCTTCCCCCAAGTACGGTTAAACATCGAAATCGTTGAAACCACTATCTAGTCAATTTGCATCCCTCACAAAAACCCTGCCAGTTGCATTTCCAGCATCTGGCTTGCCCCCATTTCCTTCCTACTAAAAGTGATTTTTTTAACCAATTGAAGAACCACCAATGATCACGGCCAGCTGCTCTCTTTTTCAAGTCATGCCTCAAACTTTTGAATTTGCAAAGTTTTTGGTCTCTGATCTTTTCCTCCCGGAAATGTGCTGCTGAACTGTGCTGCTTTTATTCACAGCCTGGGAGAGAAATTCAGACACTTCAAGCAGCATGGGATGGACGCCTTTTTCTATGGTCTATGATTCACGTCCAAACGACTTTTTGACCTTTCAAGGGCTTTGCAATGCTTTGCAATGGTTTCCGTGTCCATCTTTGCAGTTCAGGGAAGAACACGACTCAATGGTGCTTTTCGAACCTACCATAAGCATAACTCATAGCTCAAAAAGGGTTCCGAGTTGAATAAAGATATTTCAGGTCCACTTTCAGGTCCAAGAAAGCCTTTATTTGTAGCTCTCCCTGCCAGCTGGGCAGGGAGCCCTGGTTTATTTTGAAAAATCGCAGTCATGCAACTTGAAAACTGAAAAATTTCAGAACCAAAAAAACTTTGTACACTCAGATATCATCATTTCCTAAATGTCTGTCTAAATTCAAACTCAGGGTAAGTAAAGGATTGGTCACCAGGAAGTTTGAAATCACGGTCTACAAAAACCTCTAGATTCATTTATCATGTGACTGTGTGCAACCCATCATGTTTTTTCATTCTTATAAAAAAACATTAAAAAACAACATTTCAAAAAGGAATATGTTCGTGAATGCGTGATTGATCAACTTTTCATGCAACAAGTTTCTCTGTGATGTGCTGCCTCTATGTTTTCTTTTAAATGCGCCCCCCGCTGAAGTGTCATTTAACATCAATTTTGTTTCCACTAACTTACCGGGAGCGTTGCGCGCAAAATCCCGGTGTCCAAAGCCCTACGTTTTTTTGGAGAAGCCTCATGGCCTCTCAGTTGAAGGCTCTCAACCTGAACTTTCAGGTTACACCAATTGTGATTGTAGGGAGATTTTTGGGGGATAACCAAAGTGGCTTGTTGGATTCTTGCTAACATCTAGAAACCATGGCAAATGTGGTTTGGAAACCATTTCACAGTTTTACTGAATGATGGTATTTAAAAGGGTGGAACATAGTGTTTCTGGTAAAGTAGATTAAGAGAGTCCGTACATTCGTGTCTGGAATTTCTCCTGATAACATAGCTCCATAATGTACTTCTCCAAGAAGGTCTCACCATTTTGAGTTTCCAGCTCAGCTAGGCCAAATTCAACTCCCCCCAATTCTGCACCCTTATGCTGCAAAAACAGGAATATTTCTGCCTATATCCTGACTACACTTACAGACTTACATTCACCCACCGGCCCACCAATGTGTAGCAGTTTTATATAAGAAGGCAAACCATGGCAAACCATACATCCAAACCATAGCGTAAATTACCCACCCACCAAAGATGTCTCGGTTTCCCTGGGCCAAACCAGGGCACAACACAACATCACAGCACAACGCGGGAGCGGCCTCAACCCGTGCGGATGATGCCAGCAGCCACTAACTTGGAGACGGCCTCTTGCAACTTCGGGTCCTATTGAAGGCAGGGTGGAACCGGAAGGATGTCTTGAAGGGTGGGGACAACATAGTGAAAATGCATGAAAATACAGAGTTTTTTGAAGAGTGCATGGATCGTAACAACACTAGAAGCAGAATACACACATCAGGTGACTTTTTCTTTAACTTGTATATGCTGCCGTGTCTAGCTTGAAAATTTTCAGAAACCAAGTTAAGCATGGATATGTTACGACTATGTCCATCTAAAGTAAGCAGCTTCTATTACAGTAACACTTAGCGAGTTGGATCCGGTGGATCCATTTGGCAGCTCCCCATTCTATTCAGGTGCTTTTTAGATAACCACCCCCCAACTAACCTCCAACCTCTCCCAAACATCCAACCGCCAAGCACCAAAAGCCCCGCAGCTCGGTCCGACATCATTTGCTTCTGTGCTTCTCGAGGATTGTTTTGCATCTCTTTCAGGAACATGTTGATTTGAGGATCCTCAAGCTGCTGAATGGCAAGACGTGACCAGAACCCACCAGTGGTATGTAACCCCGCAAAACCAAACAGATTGCAGGAGTTGAGTACAATTATCCACTCATAGCGTAGATGAACACCCTGGGGGACGTTGGTTGCTGAGCCATGCCTGTGCCAGCCAAGTGACATGAAGAATTTGTTGAATCTCAGGATCTGCCATGGCATGTCTCACCTGTTCTTCATCAACCTGGCAGTTGCCATGGCTTTCAACAATTTGGGTGCATATAATGTATACTGAATATGTATATATATATATACAGTACACCTAAATTAGGGGCCTTGGAATATCCTGAGTGGAACTTGCGTTTCAATGGTTGCTTTAAGAACACCTACTCAATTTTTGGGGCTGGTCCCTAAATTTTTGACACAAAGTTTGGACTAACCTTACCCACAAAATTGAAGGCGTAGTCTTGATATGATTTGGTCGCTTTTCTCTCATTCCAACCGGGTCGGGCAGGTGTTGAGCTTCAACTTGCCCTTTCGCTTCATATATGGGTCATAAGCCAACCATGCTACATTGAACGTAGGTAAAGATATAGGAAGATATGCCCATGGAGTCCCCATAAACTTTGTCACAGTCACAGCCATCTTTTTCTGCACCACTGTGCATGAACGCACTTCGATTTTTTTCCATGAAAGCAGAGTGGAATAAAGCAATTTTCAGCAGGACATGTTGGAAAAAAACAAAACTGCTCTTAAAAAATGATGGTTAAACATGACCACGTGATTTCGACCAGCGACATATGCGGCCAGCACTTTTAGAGCTACGTTCTTGCATCAAGAATTGTGACAAGATACCCGTGTTCTCAGCCAAGGCAAACACACAAGACACACACCAAACATTAGGTTAATCGGATTTGAAAAACACCACATACACAACATCCACGGAAACATGGAAACCATGTCATTCCGAACCCAGCTCCGGGCTTTTTCATTCAAAACACATGTCCCACCTTTTGATCCATCGACCATCACGTGATGATCACATGGAAACAACTCTTTCCAGGAAAAGGTTTCGGCAGCTTACTGACTTGGCGGGTGGGTTAAAGTTGAATTTTCCCCCGAAGTGCTTCAAATATGACTGTACCCATTTGGCATACATCACACCCCTTTTACCCAGCCATCAAAAGGTGGCATCTGGATGCCAGGTCACAGTCTCACAGTTGGGGATCCTTTCTTTTTGTTTGTTTCCTTGTGATTCATGATTCGAATTGAAAGGAAGAAATGGATTTCCTAGTCTTCCCTACCTATTGCTTCAACTAGCCAAGTCAGCGCCAGAAATAAAATCAAAAATCCATCCAACATCAGCGAAATGGGCTCCCATCATCGAATTCGCTCTGGCGGGTCCTGAATTCAGCAGAAAAATCTCACGACATTCTGGCGAGAAAGAAGTCAGGGCCAAATTCAAGGTGTTTTTCAATGAAAATCAGCTGGACACCACAGTTTTCTCCAATACCTTCAGTTCATTGGTAGTTTTCTGAAAGAAGCACCTGAAAGCTGCCATTTAAAGCGTCCAATAATTAATCGCCATCATTTTGGTTCAACAAAAAAATGGCCAACCTTCCGAAACCTCGAGGTCTAAGCCTCCCAACGGTGACCCCAGCTTTTACCAGGGATTTGCTGATATTCCGCAAGTACCTGGATGAAGGATTGGATTTATTTGCATCAATTTTCGTTTGCTCCCGAAAACAGCAAAAAAAGTTTGCACCTCACAAAATTGATGGTTGGAAGATGCATTTCCTTTTTGGGAAGACCTTTTTTTTCAGGTGCGAACTGTTAGTTTCAGGAGTGTATTCATTCTATATATAAAAACTATATTTGCTGCATCTGAAGGCATATATCGTACGTCTTTGAAGTATAAAGTAGCAAAATCATACTCTCATCAAAGCCAGTTGTACTGTGGTAATCACTTCTATATGGCTGGAGAATGGACTATGAATAAACATGCATTTCATATATAGAATATATGTCTTCATTGTTTCCAGCCAGCCATCTTAGCAGTGACAAAGGGTATAACAACCTCCTCCTGTCCGCAGAATCAACATTGGATCCTTTAATGGGACCTCCTCTGCTTATGGAGGCGGCTTCTGGGAACGGAATACTTTGCCTAGCCATTTATGTAGGTTCATGGCAATCTGTTTTTGACTTTCATGTAGATCATGTAGGTGTAATATCTCCAAGATATATCATATCATACAGCATATATCTTGTGGGCTTGTGGAGAGTCCATTTCCAATTTCCCAACCCATGCACCCACGTTTTTCCTATGCAGCGCAGCAATTCACGAAAACCTCGGAACCGTTCAACGATAGAATGCAATGATTC
The DNA here is from genome assembly GCA_000507305.1 of Breviolum minutum Mf 1.05b.01. Taxonomy (NCBI): domain Eukaryota; class Dinophyceae; order Suessiales; family Symbiodiniaceae; genus Breviolum; species Breviolum minutum. Next base: position 299,104 of record DF239116.1, read on the forward strand.
TACTGTCTTTCTATAATCATTACGATTGGGTAGTATAAGAACCCCCCATGGTACAAACTCTAAATCAATCATTATGCGGCAACTTAAGTAAAAAAAACACAATAAACAAAAAATAAATAAACAGAAACAACCTCCCTGGCACCCTCCAGGGACTAAACTTACTAAATCGCCACCACTCAGCTCTTGGGCACTGAAGATCTGCCTCTAATGGCTTTGGTCCAGGTGCTCGAAACAAACCTCGGTGCTTCAACTGCTTCAACCCACCTCACTGGAAATGGTGGAAATTCTCGCTGAGAAACGCACATCACATGCCAACCACAAGAAAAGGGTCTTGTACCATAAACTAGAGTCGAAATATGTATATTATGTATATATATATATACATCATGAAGACAAACCAAATATATAATTCTTCTATGAGCTTTGTGCATGGAACTCATTGAATACTAAGTATTTGGAAGGTTTCTGTGCATACATATTGTATGGTAACCTCCTTTTCAAAGGTACAACCGTTGAAATCACACATTGTCAAGGGGTTGTTTGTGCACCGACTTGCTATCTAAATTGTTACTACTTTTCCATGGAACTTCCATGGAAAACCGATTCTTGAACATCCAATATATTCCCTCCGCATCGGCCGAGGCAACATCTCTGTCAACAAAAATAGCACGGGGAACCAATCATCCATGGAAAATTTGCATCATGAGCCAGTGAGTTGTTTCATGACTATGGAACATCTCAACTTTGCATCATGAGCCAGTGAGTTGTTTCACGACTATGGAACATCTCAACTTTTAGATTGTTTCTAATTCCAGGATCCAAGAGTTTCTCCTGCGAAAAAAGGATGGTTGGAGGTTTTTGGCAAGTGGTGAATGGGGGAAGAGGAAAATCATTTTCAAACATGCCTTGGGTGCTGATATCTTAGTTCCCTGGAATTTAATCATCCAACTTAAACAGTCCTCTTGCCGTGTCATTTGTGGAAGTTTCCAGTTATCAGTTGCATGTATTGCAAATACCATCATTATACCCTAGGCTTCTAAGGACCTGGTGAGGAGGTATTTGGACCCCAAAAAACATACCATCCAAACACAAGAAACCTCAGGAGGTGTGACCGGATGCCTATAGAGATACCATCAAATACCCCGGGGCAGCTTCCAGGCACATTTTTTCTCGCTTGAAATCCATTGGTGGGGCCCCGTTCTGGGTCCAGCTGACTTTGTCACTGCTGAACAACTAGAAGCCGCCACCAGGTCCCAAGGAGACCTAGAAAGCTCTCGAGCTTCAGCATTGGTAGCCTGGTAGCCCACCGTGTGTTGATAGCCTTGGCACGTCTATCTATCCAGGTATACTTCTTTACGTTGAAAACAATGTTTCAAATCTGATTCAGTTGTTGACAACATCACATTGGATATGATGATTTCACTACTGACGGCCATTTCGGTGGATGAGTCATCCCGAAACGTGAAGCTGTTGTAATCCATTTCATCCAGAATTCATCAAACCTAAACTGTCAGTTGAACATGAGGTTCCCTTTCTTATCATCCACCCAAATATGTACTTCCTGCAAAATGCACAACTGCGCATGGAACTTACATTGCAGGTCTCATCACACGGATTTCGAAAGTCAGCTCGGTTCCATCACCCTGTGGTGCAAACACTTCACTTGACATTGGCATGCATCACATATGTGGTGAATTTCTATCCCACGGCATCATGTCGAGGGCAACTGCTGCCATTTCAGCAAGCCATATGTGATCAAAATGGAGATGCGATCCAAACATCAAGGTAAGCCATGTTGGAAGTGTCATGTCATGTTACATTGTTACATGTCGTGTCAAACCTTTGAGAAAGTCAAAAAAGGAAACAGTGAATTGGACAAATCGAACTTTTCAAAGAAAGTTCATGGACCACACACCTCTCAGTGCTATTAGCCTCAGCAGGGCTCTTCCAGCTGGGCCTGCGAGGTCAAGAATTCTGGCTGTGAATTCAACTTGGATTTTGCGTCCGATTCGCTAGATACCTTATGAGGTGGAAACCTCATGCGATTTTCGATTGGGCATTCGCGAAAATGCTGTAGAAGTGATTTTGCTAAATGATGCAATATCACTCTAAATGCTTCTGATTCACCAAAGATAATTTCCAGCTCTTCAGTGCTTCATGGTAGAAACTTGCTGACAAAATGGGGAATGGATAGGGATTGCGATTTTAATGCCTTGAGTAAAATTTGCAATGCATTTGTTTTTTCTCAGTTCGGAAATACATCTTGGAAAATGGTCCAGCCTTTCTAGGCAGCTATGGTAGTTTGCAACGAGATAGAGAAGTTGATGTGTTGTCAGACGCCACTGGAACTCCCACGTTTCCCAGGCACTGATGTTCAGTGAAAAACCGTCTTGGACCTACGTGGGGGTTTTCGATATGTGATATGTGTAAGTTTGATGAAGTTTGAGTTGTTTACAGAGAGAGATTGGGAAACTTGGAAAACCCAACAAAAACAAGGGATATTTTCCAGCCAGCCATGTTTACCAAAGGGTAATAATCCCATAATAATTGATTCCACTTGAGGCTTGTGAGTCGGAGAGTCGATTGTTTTTCAAAAAAAACCTCAGGTTCTGAACAAAAAATACCAGAAATTCTATAGAATTTCAACTTCTGATGTTGCAAATAAATCAAATAATGAAACAGGGAAGGTACTACAAATAATGAACAACAAGATGATATTACAGTACAACACACTACAAAACATATTCAAACCTTCAATTCTACCCAAAATGACACTGTCTCCACGCCTTGTCTTGTCTCATTACATCTTCACTTCAATCATCTCGGCCTCAGAGTACGGATTTCCATACATTGGAATCGAAGTACTTCACTTTGGTAGCCACAGAATCATGTTTAAAGGGACAGGAACCTATTTGTGGAACATTCCGAAATGCTGCTTTCGGAAGTGTCCAAACATCGGATTGATGAAAACAGGTCTCCCAAAGAGGGATGAGCGATGATGAACATGATAATGATCATGATGATTGTGACTATGATTGTGATGATTGTGATGATGATGATGATGGTGGTGGTGGTGGTGATGGTGATGATGATGTTGATGATGATGGTGCTGATATCAAGGGCTGAACAACCCAAATACTTACACTCCATAACGCAAATGAATTGTTTGAACATGTTTGAAGCCATCTAAACCTGAGGATTTGTTTCCCTACTACAGCAATCTACGCAAAAGAGCGGAAACACCACGATATGTGTGATATCAGACTACTCTCGGTCAAAGTAGATTACACAACTCAAATACTCAATAAAGTTAAGCCATTGTAATATCTAGTAATGGGCTATCATAGTCAAAAAATAAGGAGGGAGTTCGGCCATCATGGTTGGTTTATTTCCTCCCTTTCAATTCCTTGAGGGCCCCGCGACGTCAGATGGAGCGCACATCATGGTGTCCATTGAATTTGAGCCCTCGCCATATTTGGGTATGGCTCAAACGTGGGGTGCCATGTTTGATCACGCAATTGGTCATGTTTGGGGCGTTTTGCGAGTGTTTTGAAAAGAACTTCTGGGGTCAAGCTTTTTTGCATAGCCAACCAAGGTATTCGTATGTGAGACTGACAATACAGTAGATAGGGCTTGGGTACCGCAGCAGTTTGTCCCGACACAACAAATGTTGGTAGAAAAGGCATGAAATCATGTCAGTCAAATAAAACAAATCATTTACCTGGAACCAGTTGGATTGAAAATTGAACAACATGATTCGAATCTGTTGGGACAATGTCAACATAATATACACTGGAGTATGTTCATCCATACAAGGATGTGAAATCACAGGGTGAGGCTACTATCGTCACTGATATAGGTCAAATAGACCATAGGAGAATCCCATGGTGACTGTGAACATGTGGAGTAGCTACCTGCATTCACCACCAATATCTTCACGAACTACAACACCTAATCCACCTGGATTTCCTAAATAAGAAGGATTTTTCTCATCAAATCATAAAACAAGTACACCCCCGAAAACTAACATGTCAAGGGAAACCCCACCATTTGAAGATGTATTTCCTATTGAACATGGGGATTTTCCAATGTCATGTTAGTTTTCATGGTTGTAAATCAAGCTCTTTGGTTCCTAAATCTTGCCGATGAGTTTAACAGGAAAGCGATCTTTTGGAGAAGCAAGGTCGCATCCATGGAGCAGCATGAGATGTGAGGAATCAGATCTCAGGTCACTTTGGTAGGCTCCATGCAGTAGATTGGTTTGTTCATAGATAATTTCATCATGGCTTATTGGTATGATCCCCACTAATATAGAAAGATATCCAGTAGAATCTGTGATATAAAAAACAAACACCCGCGTCACCCTGCTCATCAAAATATACGTACCAGTTGTTCATAGCTTTTCCATCTCAAGTCTTTGTTGTCTCAACATCATACCCAACCCAACGAAGAAGGCCTCACCAGCCTCATCTGGCAGTGCCTCCAAAAAAAGTCATGGGAAACTCATCCATGAAAAAACATCTCAACATATCCAAAAATCATCATTGAATTGCATAAGTTTCAAAAAGCATCCGCAAACTTTTGAAGATTCCTTCAGCTAATGGGCTGTTGGTATGCACAGAAAATTTACAAACCCCAAAAACATGAGAGCTGAAAACAAGTTTTTCACCCTGTGGATTCAATTTCGATGTGCATCGTGAAGGTTTTGTCCAAGCACCACATACACCAATGCACTACCGGCATCTATTCACTGGAATAGATTCCCCGGATTCATCCTGAATCTCAACTGAAACACTCCACAACATCGTTGCTATCCAAAGATCTTCACCACTTAAAAATAACCAACAGGACACAAGCAAACACCAACAAATGCAAACAAAAATGTGTGTGTCTTTGTTCCGACCCGAGCTGTAGAACACATTCCATGATTTTGACACCAGCCTCATTCATGTCGAGAGCGCTCAACGAAACGGAAGCAACACCACCCATAAAGCCACCTCAGAAAGCTCAGATATTCAAGGCAAGTAGGAAGAAACCACTTGTCACCTTGTTCTGGTTCCCGAATCCTCGGAATCCTGATAAAAGCTTTGAGGGTAAACACCTCCAAGTTAACTCCAACTCCACTGAAGTTGGAAGGAACACATCGGGGTGAAGTCGATCATATACTCTTCATGGGGCAAATATCCGGCTAACCACCTGGGATGTATAAAACCTTGTAAATAATGGAATAAACTACCAACCTCAACCGGTTAGCAGGAATTCTTCCACCAAGCATATTTCCCCAAGATTTCAAAATTTCCCATTTTTTTGGATTAATTTTGGGATGTCCCTTTCCAAACTGCCAAGGTTGAGGGGGAACTCCGGAAATCCTTGTGCTGTCACGAATCAACATGGAGTTTGGATACCCTCAACTCATCCACGGAAAAACTCTCTCTTTAGGTGACAGGGGGTTGCCCAAAATCCATCTGTTGATGGTTCAGAAACCCGGTAAACTCACCAGTAGAGGTTGGTAGGTTATCCCATTATTTACAAGGTTTTGTGCATCCCATTTGGTGATCGCCGGGTTTCTTCCACCGTACCGAGTGTCTGGATGGGCTCATGGCGGCCAATCTGACTGATGCCACTGGGGTCGACATGGAGGGCTGATGATGAATCCGTTCACTCAAAGTCTCCTGAGGCCGAAAACCATGAGAATTCGTGAGGATGCCTGGGAAAGTCAAATTGCCTGGTACTTTGGGATACTTCGTGGAAAGTAAAGGTTCAAATTGGGATCCCCGAGCCTAAAAATTATGATCATCCTGGTGGTGACTGGAATCCTGGAGCATCCCAAATGGTACTTCTGGCCCCATCCCAAAAACCTGGTAACAAAAATAGCTTCGACTTCATCCTGAAAAAAAAATCATGCTGGCGGAATAGGGATCCCCCAAATCGGACTCTCCAAATCCTAAATCCCAAATTCATGTTGTATATGTCTATATAGGTATCAGTAAACGATAGATGAACTATTGGGGCCATTACTCCTTAGGTACATAAACTAGAAGTATATCTATATAGGTGACATAATGAATTTGATCCATTGTGTAGATTGAATTTATCCAGGCTCCAAACTATACTTGTAGGGTATAGCTAGTATAGCACATTGTCCACTCCAATTGCGGGTAAGAACTCTGTTACAGTATTCTTTTGAGATGATCTGACTGTTAATACACTTTTAAAATCATGGCAATGAATCATAGTGGTACTTAACTTAGATGGTAAAAGATATCTGATTACTTTTACATGGTACTTGATCATAACGCTTTGAACATTCGGCACTACCATGCAGCTGCTTGCAGCTCCTTCGCTCCACAATTTCTGGGTTGCAGCCTATACCATGGTATCAAAAAAACACTTTAGATTCTAAAGGGATACACAACTTTTTATCTACCCCTAGACATCCAGGGCCACCTGCTGAGGTTCGGTATGACTGGGCGACCCCCCCCCCCAAAAAAAAACCAAATAACAAAAATAATATATATAAAACAAATATATATATATATATATATGTATACACATATATATATATACACATATATATACATATATATATAAATAAATATACACATATATATATATAAATATACACGTATATATATGTAAATATGCACATATATATAAATATACACATATATAGATAGACACATATCAAAATATGTATATATCTAAAATACCCTTCACCTCAGGAGGTGTTTGCTTTTTCATGTCGAAAAAAAACACAAAAAGTGGCTTTCTTCCAGCCAAAGGACGACATCAAACTGCTCCAAGTGTTTATCCACACGTTCCAAGAGGTCCCCAAAGAGGATTTTCCGAGTTCTCACCTGTGAGTTTTTTTTCCCAGGTTTTTTGCAATCATATAAACAGAACAAGAACGTACTAATATATAATATACATATCATAATATATATAACATGTTTTTCTGAACATATACATAAAAAATGATAAATCTATACATATACGACATACAATTACATTGTATTCAAATATGAAATATAATATGATATGAAATATCCAAACAACAAGTTGAGTAAATTAGATAGACCAATGGATCTCCACTTTGCAACTGACCAAACTACAGGGCAAATTATAATTCTTCACCAACCTAGATTCTCGTGAAATTAGAGATTTCACCATTTGGGGTGAGGTCGTGTGAGGTCGCTATAGTTTGCCCTGATGATGTGGATGATTCCATGGAAACAACACTAATTCAGGATTTTCAGGGACGATGTGTTATTCGTTGTATCAGAAAAGAATGGCCTCAGTGTGACACTATCCTTTGAATTGACAAATACCTGTTATTCTTTGTGGCCATAAATGTCCCTTTCAAGGGTTAAGCGACCCCCAACTTAAAGATCAAGTTAGGTCACTTTGAATCACCTAGTAAAAATGCCTTGTATTCAAGTATTCCATGCCTTCAGCACTAAAGACCCTGGAAACGGAGTTGACATGGTGACAAAAAAAACACAGAATTGGCGATCTTTGAACCAAATGTTCCAACAATGAGGTGAATAAAAACAAAACCTTCTGAGAGGTGCTTCTGATCAACAAAAAATTGCAGCTGGGAAGAAACCCCAAGACTTTGCACTAAATTCAGGTCATTGAAAGGGAAGATTCTTAACATTTTAAAGCAGCATGAATCTACCGTGAAATTTGGAATGATGTGAAATCATTTGCTCCAAGACGTGGCTGATTCACTTTGTGGCGCAAAGGTGCACCATACAATTCGATCTGTACAAGGAAACAACCAGGAGTACCTTGCCAACCCAGGGATTCGTTGCGCCTCCTTCCCGTCGACGACCGTCACAAAGTCAAAGGTCCGAGGGAAAATTCGATCCCGATCGTTTTCCAACAATGCATAGAGAGTAGAAGTGCCTTCATTCCGATCAACACCACCTCAGCTTGTTGTGCTTGGAAGTGGAGTGATTAATGAAGAACACGCTCCATGTGGCAAAAGAAAACTCATCTTCCCAACCACCTCAGGAAGGGATGTATTAATTCCCAGGAGGGAAATGGATTGATGAATGGATTGATTCTTCAATGTTTAAGAAGACCTCTGGTCAGGTGACTTGGGGGTGTTCAAAAGGCCGGGGGGGGGTCGAATATTTTGGTGACAAACCGAACCTTGTGGCAAATTCAAACATCTAGAAGTAATCCAGTATACGCAGCCATGCAATGGAATGCTTGGGAACTCATTGCGATATCCGTGCGAAATACATGCTGCAATGACTCTGTGATGTCCAAGAGAACTTCTACGCAAGAGTCAGCCTAGAACTAAAGGTTTGGCTCACAAAACACACTGAAAACACAGAAAATTCAGGCAAAATCTATAATCTGAACCTGGGTATCTGGGTTAAATCTATATATTTCATATTTGATCAAATTTCCATGAAGTAACGGGCATTCCCCTAGTAAACTAATTTGGAGTGAGGCTGCAGCATAATGCTGCGATTCACCCAAGTCTAATATTGTCGCGAAAAAACGCTAGAAAGTCAATATGTTAAATATTTCAGCTGGTGCAAGATACTTTTCCATGAAGTGCCGATTTGTACTATTTTGGTAACTTTTGGATGCCCCATCTAGCAATGAGTGTACTTTGTCCATTTACCACTACTGATACTGTAATAATCAAAGCATATATTCATATACACATAGGAGGCATATGTTGCCAAAATATATATATATATAATATATATATATAATATATATATATAATATAGTACCTGCTCCATCCACGGTGCAAAGTGAAGCATAAAAGCACTTTACTACTCCTGCATTTCGGATTCTTTTGTAACTGGCATTGTGGATGGGACATCCTATCCGCACAAATCATCATGCTATGACTTTTTTGGGTTCACTCTTCAGGTCATTAGAATAGCGTCAAGCCAAACTGTTTCAACTTCAGAGATGACATTGTATAAACATGAATGCTCCAGAATGTCAAATTAAAATCTTCATAACAAGCATTTCAAAAATCACATCATCACATCTTCGTTATATATTCGTACGAAAGTTTTCACTAAACCTTTTTTGATCTGCTATAACCCACTAATGGCAGCCAATCCCTTTCACATCTAACAGCCGTATATAAACAAAGGGACGGCGTTCGGCCGCCGCAACGCGGTAGTACAAGCCAACGAGGGGAAGAACCAGCGACTCACGATCGCAGCAACCAAAATCTTCATGCCTTTCACGCGATCCGGCCGTTCAGATGGACACACCAAAAAATGGCTGATTTGGAGGTTTTTGGACCCCTGCACCTCCGAAATTGAACATAGCTCGCCCCTGAAAAATAGATGGTTGGAAGATGATCCTTTCCTTTTGGGGATTGCCTGTTTTCAGGGGCGAACTGTTAAATTTCAGGGCTGTATTTTTTGGTTTGAAGATGCTGATTCATGAAAAGATGGAGCTCCCAAGTAATGGAGGTTTGCTTCAAAATGCCTGAAATCCAGATTTCCAATTTTGTGATATTTTTTCCTTCCAGCCGTTCATTTTCAGGGGTTTTGTTCGGCAACGAAATGAACTTGGTGAAGACTTGGAAACCTAACTCACCCTGTTCGTAAGAAAGATCAAGGCTTGAGATTTCAAAAGGGTGGAATCATTTCTGCTTTGTTTGGCGATGATGGAAGCAGGGAAACCAATCTTTGTTGCTTTTGAAGCCACTGTTTTTTGTTCAAAAACATGTTTTTCATGAGATTGGGGGCTGATAGCACAAGACAATACCCAATCAACATGACAATCAAAGAAATGGCATGTTTCACCAAAAACTGAAAACATGTGCGACAAGGTGAATTAATGAATTAAGTCGATTTAGCATGATGTACCATTTCCCATTTCATCGAAGTATCACCTGCCGCTTGCTCTAATTCCACCAGAATTATAGCCAATACCTCTTTTCTGGTTACCGTTCGAGCAAGTAATGGGCTTCTACCTGTCCCATCGCTAACATCACAAACTATCACATTGGATATCATACAAAAAACCATGCCATTACTTGGTAACGTATATGGTAACAATGATATCTGTGTTTCGCACACTCTGAAAACGGATAGAACCACCAAACTTTGGATGGTTTTGCATACACCCTGGAAGATTAACATGGAATCTGAAACTGATGGTTTGGTTTAGATGATTTTCCTATTCAAGGCTGGGTGATTTTTAGGTTCCATGTTAATCTTCCGGGGTGTACTTTGTTGTTTCATAATTCTATAGTTCCTTGCCTTTGTTCCAAAATTCGCGGAACCATTCCTTCTGAAAGCTCCAAACAAAAACACCTGGAAACCACCCGAAAAAAACCACCACCTGCGGGCGCAACAAGTGGTTTGGCCATCAAAGACATGGACCACGTCCATTAACCATTTCTTATCAACCACTTCCAAACCATCGGGCCTGAATCCAAATGGATACACAAAAATCCACAGAAATCCACATAATTCGAGCAGCTTAACATGGATACAACAAAATATCTGTAGCAAAAAGTGTGCGTGCTTTTCAAAATTGATCTTTGTAATTTTCTTGCTCAAATATATGCTAAGGTTCATTTTGAGGATCCATTCATGAAAGGCATCTTTTCTTGTCTCTTAATCATTAGTTTAGTAAAGAGTCGGCCGAAAAGTAAAAGGGTTTCTCAAAAACGCTCCGCAATGTTGTGATCTGCAAAGGTGCAGCAATGCTGATTTTTGGCTAGCCATACGATGAAGAATGTAATAATCTAAAATTGAATATTATAAACTCCCTTAAACTAACATAGCCCCTGAAAATAGGCCATTCCAAAGGCAAATTTCATTTTCCAACCATCATTTGCAGGTGCTATGTTAGTTTAAGGGAGTGTATATGTTCGTGGAAACATGATGAGCACATTTCAGCATATTTTGATGTTGACAATGGAAACTATAACTTCATCCTTGTGCTAGTTTGCATGCACTCTGTACAACTGCCACCGAAACTTTGCAAGAACCAATTGATTAGGCGTTCCAGTCAAAATGGACCATAAAATGAAGTGCAAAAATCTCTCTTCACGAACATCTGGCGCGGTTTCTGCAACAATTTCGGATCAGGCGTTTTTCCTCTTCTCCTTTGCATTAGGTCATTTAGGTCACTCGCCACCCAAGAAGGCCCCTAAAAGCTGTGAGTCAACTAAGGGACATGGAACCAAAAACACCCTTTCAATGATACTTCAGCCATCCTGGTGGGAAGTTGATAGGAAACTACCCACAGTACAAACTCTCCATATCTAGGGGTATGTGAAATCAGAATCCTCGAGGTGTGTAATTTTTTTGGGGCTGCAACAAAAAACTTACCTGGTAGCTGAGATTTTAGACCCTTGAAGGGTATATTTGCCAAACATTCGTCATAAACAAAATATGATCAACCATCATTGTAGGCATGTATATATATAATAGGTATACATATTATACAATAATAATACATACCATCTCTGCTTAGGCATACACACTCATGTCCCAGTCCCCGACTTAATTCCAACAATTCCATACGATCCCCTTTCTAAATGTACCAACCTCGGGAGAAGTCTGTCAGCTATTCCGCTAGCGTACCCCCCCGGATGAAGATTTGGGGGTTTTCCCTCTCCCCGTTCGCCAGGTGACGTGTACAAATAGAGAGAGTCAATGCCGTGGGCGGACAAATGTGCCACTTGCCTCGGAAAAAGCCATGAAAATCTCACGCGTCGGGTTTTTAAACGTGGCTGAAACCTTGAATCTTTGGTGACTTGGCCGGCCTGCAGTGAAGGGCCGAATCGTTAAACACTCCTTGAATTTCAAGGGGTCAAAGATGTAAGCTCTTGGAGCTTGGAGGGTCAGGATACCAAAAGTTTTAGCTTCTTTCAGTCAACTCTTGCAAATAAGTTGATACCGCCCATTGCTCAACGTTGGGCAACAACCAATGACTATCAATTGTTTCAAAGTTTTTCCACGCAATTCCCCAAATCCTCCAGAAATGCCCGGGGACCTGAATAGGCGACCTACCTATTTTGAGGGCCCAGAAATTCCAGTTGGTGACTCAAATATTTGCAGAGGATCCACGTGTATCCTTCGACGGCAGTTGTCTGTGTTCTGATCACCTCAAATTAATCTTCTTTACTCATTGGAACAACACCTGCCATTACCTTGAGATGTATGAAAACGAAAAACGTCCTATGATGATTTGCACCAACGCCTTCGCCGCATTGGAGCTATAACTTTTTGCCCAGTTGCTCGACACGTGTCCAAACACGATTCTTGTAGCTCTCTATTCCTCGGCTCAAACCAAAAGGATTCAAATTGGTACCAAGACTTAGGCAATGGAGGCCAATATGCTGGCATTTTTCTACTTCCAGATCCTTTCTTTCCAGATCCTACGAGGGCGCATCCAGGAGGCATCTTTTGCACAAGCCGCCCTCATAGTGTTTGCTAACTAACGTTGGACAATTGGTTCATCATGGATTCAACAACTGGTAGGCCAACTGACCCAGCAGTTTCCGAATCTCAACTGTCAAACTGCATGTTCGGGTCCCTGCATATTCACCACATACAACTACCCTGTGATTTTGAGGATTCTGGGGTTCTTGGCTCCTCATTTAGTAGCAAAACACATCATCCCTGGCTCTTTAGTTCCCCCAATATCACAGGGTACACAAGTAGAGTTTACATGACTTCGGGTTTTGCCGGGCTGACACTGACATCAGGTTCCAAAATAAAGTCTGCTGTTCGCGTACATTGGGTCAAGAACAGCTACATTCGTGGGTAAATAGGTAGATATAATTTACACAATATAAACTCAACAGTATTCAAAAGTATTCCAGACATGAAGCATAGTATGAAATTAAGGACCTATCATTGGAAGTCGCCCGGCATCGATTTTTTCAATGTTTGGTACACTTCATTACCTGGAAGCCTTCAACATTCAGTGGGCTACCTTTGCATTTGACCCACAATGCTGCTTTGTCTAAGTGCCACGTTGGGAATCGCTGGTAGAGGCAACCGGACACTTTTTTTTGACAAATAGGTTTCTGCTAACTTAGCGTTCATTTCCAGTTTGCGAAGTTTCCCAGAAATCTCCAGAAATATGGATGCACAATCAGAAGTTTTGATGCACTCGGAAGATCTTGGAAGGTATCTTGGGGAGCCGGAACCAGCTTCAGCTGATTTTGACTGTACAAGGTGGCCTCCCTACTATATCAATGGAGTTACAACCTCCATAAATGGCCTTATAAATGGATAACTAGGGTTATAACCCTACAAATTCGTGGTTATAACATGTTATAACTCCATTTATAACTGGTAGGGGCCCACCTTGTAGCCATGGGGAAAATGGACGACCTGAATGGATCTCTGGGAGTCGAGGAATTGCCGAGTTGCCGAGTTTTTCACCAGTCTGATGCTGGAAGGTTTCAGGCGCAATGATGATCAAGGCATCTACAGAATATGCATAGACCTTTCGGGAGATCAAGTCGTTAACTGGTTGGTGGTTGAACCAACCCATCTGAAAAATATTAGTCAAAATGGGAATCTTCCCCATAATAGGGGGGAAAATTAAGAATATTTGAAACCACCACCTTGTTAAGAATCAAAAAACCCACATTTTACTAGGTATTTTTTTGCGAACACCTGTCAGGTATTTTAAAAAACATACACACAACATAAAGCCAGATTTAACGGAAAAAAACAGATTCGACGACAACAACACTATTGACAACCTGTTGTGATGAGCACAAAAACGGTGAATCAACAGTGATTTGAAGCAACGGATCTGCAGGTGGGGTGAAAGGTTCACAGTCCAACTTTGGATTCAGAAACCAAAAACATCCAAAAAGCCTGAAGTTGACCCCAAAGAAACGGTAGCCCCGGAAAACGCCGCACTTTTCCCATTTCCGAAAAAACACCACACATCCTCCAATTCTGGCTTTTTTTTTCGAGGAGCATAGAGGGAGTTGATGGCCAAGACTTGAATCCCTCGATGTTTTTGAGGGATTGAGATGATATCCTGAAACGCGGTCCACGAGATGTGGGTTGACGGTAAGTTGACGGTTGATGTATGTTGATGTTTCTTCCACTTTTACCAAATGGCGAAAAACCAATCCATGAAATTTTTGAAGAACAAAAAAGCAATCCCATGATAATCCCATGATTTTTTAAGGACATGGAGTCCCGAAAGGTCTCATAATATGCTACCGGTAGCATAAGTTGGGCAACATCAATTAACTACTATAAGCCCGAAAAAGGACAAACTGTCGTGATGATCCTGACGTCTGGTGTTATTTCCTCTCATTCAAATAGATGACATAGATTAAATGTGATGAAATGATCTGAGGGTGTCTTCACCCTTGTATTTGCTTCCGATGACTAGAAGGCTGCCAAAGCATAAATGCAAGCCTAAAGATTTGGATGGAAACAATCCACTATATGCAAGAGTACATGTCAGGTTGAACTCGATGATAATAGATCGTTCTGTTACTGGAAGAAATCCTGCACCAGTCGAGATAAAATGAAACCTTGAGCAAGCATGAAGATTCTTCATATTGAATGGTGCAAGAATTCTTCCATCAACAGTAGCACACCTCCAAACCGCCCAGTTCTTCAAACTTCAGGCCGAGTGGCCAGCCACACCCAAACGGAACCCAGAGGTATGCGGTTTTTCTCTGCGAACATGTGCAAGGAGTGATTCATGGCCTGACGTTGGACATAGTCGGGTCCCAGATGTTCCCATGAAGGCCAGTGGTAGCTGAAGAAGACCTCGGACCAAAGGGGTCAACTCCCAGTCTTCAAGCGCATAGCTGGAAAACTTGGAAATATGTAACGAAAATAACAACAAACGACAACAAATACTCAACACTTTTACTACCTGCAAAGCATACTGCAACTGCCTTTCATGTATTGGTTAGCGAACTACTTCTTGGGCGATTTTCTTCTTCCGAATGGAAACCACCAACCCAATTCGCGTCAGAATCTGGAGGCTTCCCAAACCACCTAAAAGCAATAGCCTAAACAGCCGAAAAACCACCAAAAACTAACGGCTGGATACCCAAAACACCAATATTTGAAAGGAGATACATTTTAAACATCATCACAAATATTTTGGTACCTATGTTAGATTTCGGGGGGGCTATATAGCTTATATATGCATCTGTATAGGTAGATAGTAGATATGTGATATATCTACCTTGTCAAATTTGTCAACCAAAACCAACCCCCAGCCATCCATTGATGGTATTGGCAAGGGAAGTCCCCAAGCACCGAGGCGACGCTTCCTGCCAACCATGGCACAATCAGGTTGCCCATGGTGTGGAAATAGCTGATTTCCTGTGGTAGAGCCGACCAAACAGGTTGGTCTTTGCATAGACTTAAGGGGGATCTTGGAAAAGTAAAGGGTAATCTGTAATCATACATTTAGTCTTGTCTGTCTATACAGGTATCTTTTATTTGATATGTAATATTTCATGATATTTCATGACACTAATTCTGGTACCTGGTTCTTCTTTCAAAAGCAAACCTTTTTTTAGAAATATATAGTTTCTATATGTCATGGTTAAACCCACGGTGGCCTAAATCAGCGACTGAAATCCCAGATTCAGGCCTATGCATTTGCTGACGGACCAGGAAATCTTGCAGGAGTTGAGATGTACCCGAAAACCTAAGAAAAGACTAGCAAACTTACATCTATACTTTAAACAAATGGTTATGAATAAAAACACCTTCAACTCACATTTGGCGGAATGTCTTCCATCATTTCAAAACTCTTCCAAAAAACGTTGGTGGACCTAGCTTAAAACCTGCAGCTTACTTGGCGATTCTGGTCTCTTAGAACTCAACAAATCCCTTGGACCCTCCAGTAAACTAACATAGCAGTGGAATATCCTAATTTTTCAATAGGAAATACATCTTCAACAGGTCCATTTTCCATTGCTATGTTAGTTTACTGGAGTGTAGCCAACAAAATCTCCCCGAGACCCACGGAACCGACGGGTCGCGCTGATCCATTCCAACTACAGAACCTTTCCAAAGGAAACAAAATATGGAGCATACACCATAATATGACTAGGCTAGACGGTGACAAATATGCACAACTATGGGCATAGATCCAGCTTCAACATGAAATGTTTCCATCTCTTCCATCCCATTCTTCCTTGAAACATCCAGTAGCTGAGGCGTGAAACGTAGACTCATCCAATCACATGTGGTTTTTTGGTGCCTATTGGGGTCGATGTCATCATTTCTTGGGCCGCCATTTTCCCACCACCGTTTTCTGTTGGGATCGGCCTCAGTAGTATCCAACACGCGTAATAAACCCATGTCTCGAAGACCTTCGTGACATGACTCCAACTCGTCACTAGTGAGCTTCACAAAATCCTGGTGATTTCTGTTCGGAGGCGATTTTGGAAACGCGAGAGACCAACAAAAAACTTGGGATTGGGAAGTGATATATATTTATTTATTTATGAACATATAATTATATATGTAAATAGTTGTAAATATACAAGGTTCATATGGACAAATGCATATAATTATATGTATATATATATATAAATAGTTGTAAAAATACAAGGTTCAAATGGTTGGTTATTAAAAAAGGGCTGGATTTCTTCTTGAAATCTTTGAACTAAGCTTAAAGGTGTCAATGATTGGAAATGATGTTTTGGGTGACGGTTTAGGGATGTGAAACACCAAACACATCCAAACTCTGCATGAACTGACCTTTGATCATAGCAATAAATAGTGAGAAGTTTGGAGAATTAAACATTTCTTGACTTCTCCCAGGGTGTTCCCAGAATAATTCACCAAACATGCGTTGTGATCTCCGGTTACCAGCTCCAAGGGTGGTTTTCGTTTGCTGCTTGGAGAACCTGCTGCATGCGTCAACCATTTTTAAGGCTTATCACTTATAAATGAAGCAGCAAACCGGCTAGAAACCAACCCGTTGACGGACAGTATGCGCGAATTCACTTGGAAAAACTATTGCCACAGGTGCGACATTGTATGGGATCTGATATTTTGCGAAGAAGTTTCACAACCAAACAGCATGGTGTGAAATCATGGCTACACGGAAGACTCAAAACCTCAAATAAGCGCTCTTTGAGGCTTGTGAATCATATAAACCTTTATCGTGGGATATTCCAGTGAAAGTGTTTCGCTTGACATACCCCAAAAGTGCCGCAAGCGCTCCTGAACCTACACGTTCGTATATGGCTTCTAACCCACTGGGGGCCAAAAGAATCTTAGAAACGATATTTTTGATACTTGCTCATGGTCCAAAACAACCCATGGTTTCATTCGTTTCATTCCCCAACCCTTCCCTGTAGACTGAGCCAACCCCTTGTCCTTCGCGTTAATAAGTGCCATGGGATAACCAAGTACTCGAACTGTAGCTAGCCCTGCCAAACCGGGGCTTTCTCAGCTTTTGTGGGATTCCAAAAACCTCAACTTCCGTGTTGAAACCTCAATGAAACTTAATGCAGCCGTCTTTTAAGTTAAAGCAGCAAAAAATGCACTCACTTGACCCATTTTCCATTCTATTGCTCCTCAAAACTGCCCAGTTTTGTGGGCAAATATGTGGCGGCCTTTTCCCCTGAAACTCATACTGCTGCAATATTGGGTATATAAACCGTACTATTGGCTGATGACCATCCCCTATTGTATGGACACAATGGGAGTTTAGACTCCCGCACATATGAACTAGTGCAGGATGTCTTCCAACAGTTTCAGGGAAGGTACTCTTTCAAAGAACACTGAATTCCTCTCTTCGATTGAGGGTCACAAAACCCACTGGTTGCAAGGATGAATGCTCGCAGGCAATCTTTCATTATTTTTGCTGCCCTATGGGGGCTGGTATGGCGTACAACAGGGAAATTAGCAGGTATCATCACGCTAATAATTAGCAGGATTTTTAAGTAAGAGATCTCTCTATTGAATACCGCAAAATTCACCTTCCCAACCGCAAATTCCCAACTATCGATGGGAAGCAAACAATCTTGCCACATCTGAGGATAGTGATCCATGTATTTCTTTACATGCACATGCAACAACTAAGAAAAATACATGCAAAATAATCTACCTCATGTCATATCATGTTACTCATTTCATTCAATTCACATCAGGAAATCAATTTAGCATTTTGATTTTCATTCTAAAACAATGAATGAAACGCAATCCCTGGCAATCCCTGGCAGTTTCTATTGGTTTCAGGAAGTGCACACCGCCAAGCGGCAAACACAGGCATTGAAAATGGGGGGTCGCAAACTAGGTACATAAACCTTCCAAGAGAAAAACATGTCAGGATTGTTTCTTCCGGATTCAGGTCTTCTCAGAAACTCAAACAACCAGTCCTCAGTTGCCCACCCGAACCGTCGCCTTTGGATACAGTATCTTCCAAGTTGTCTTCTTTCTCCTCAACATAGCAAGCTTGGCTGAAACAAAACAGCAAACAGCAAGGCAGTTGGGTGGGGGATCCCCAATTTGAAGTTATCCATATATTGATATTGTTACGGCAATAAAAACCCATTCAAAACTGGGGTTATTTGCCAGGCTTGCTGGAATTATATTTATAGCAATCACCAACCTGTAACCTTTTTGGAGGCTGCTCTTATTATTATAGGTACCCGTGCCAGCTCCAAATCAACACGGATCAACACGGCCTTCAGTAGCCTCCTCTTGGCATTTGCAGTGGAGACCACATATGCAATGCCACTCATGAAGGCAGCAACTACTAGAAGGCTCACCACCACCTCGATCGAAAGCGGCGTGCCACTGTACTAAGTGTACATGTTTGTCTTTTACTTTCTTTAAGGGGATGTGGGGAGGGACGTCTGGGTAGCAGCAACCAATCAGCAACAACAACAACAAGAAGAACAAGAACAAGAACAAGAACAAGAACAAGAACAAGAACAAGAACAAGAACAAGAACAACAACAACAACAACAACAACAAAGACAACCTGACAAAGTGCACTTGAAAGCTGTTGCCAAACTTTAATTAATCACACACACAATGTATCTCCCGTGGAAGGGCCATGAAATTAACCAGCAAACAGCAAACAAGGATTCATTATATCGTCAATCCGACCTCTGCAAGCTCCAACTGATATTTGGTGGCTGAATGGGTCCTGTTCCGTGGCCATGGAGCATTAGCATTATATAGCTTCTTTACAAAAGAAAGGTTGGAGTCAACTGTGACAGTGACGATAAACAAACAAAAACCAAGTGAAACCACCACCCCCGTAGTTGTCAACGGCCACAACAATCCACCAAAATCATCCAACGAATCTAGGTTTCAGGATGTTTCTTGGGGGGGGCGAAACCGAAACCAAACTTCAAACCCTGCGAATCGGCCAATTTTGTCGGACCGTGCCACAATCAAAGCAATCAAATAGGTATCATTGGGATCCATAGCAAACCTGGAGGAAAAACGCGATCCGTTTGAGCTGAATGGTTGTGAAAAAAACTCTTTTTCCTTCAGGAAGTTTCACCATTGGAATGATAGGTGTAAATTGAGTAATTCACCGAAGTTTCACCCCCAGAAAGTTTCATCTCGGCCACCTTTTTCGGTGGATTTCATGTGGCCATGTGACCATGTGTAGTGAAAAGGTAGTAAACCACAGGTAGTTCCCCATTCAAACAACCCATGGGGTTAACCGTTGATCCCTTAGGCACACAAACAGCCGGAAAGTCTCAAAAATGATTTAGGCATATTTAGGCACCCATTTCCACGGATTGGTTTTCTACAAACCAATCCCATCATGCATATGTATCTGTTTTTCTTGGGGGGGGGTGGGTGGGTCGGGGTTGCACCAAAGAATGAAAGTTGAAAGAGTGGTATAAACCTTATGCGAGGTAACCAGGATTCAATCACCTGAGCTTCGATTGGATTTTTTTTCAGCCTTGGAATCATAGTTCCAACCGGCCTCATGGAAGCCCCTCCCGAGGGAGCGGGTTTCCTTCATGGTGAGGGTTGTATTTCAAGACATGACGAATGACTTGTGACATCCCTGGGAACATGAAAACCTTCTTTTAAGCCATGCTTTGAGGCTAATATAGAACATCAAAAAACATCAAGATCCACCCATTCCTCCGCATCGTCGACATTCATTGCACCTTGCACACAGTTCAGGATATTTGCGATCCATTTCTTCTCTATGCAACTGGCATAACTCCACGTCCTGCCCCCGGGGGGGTCGGGCTTTATGGGTCTAACTCAAGCAAGACACCAAGAATGGCAGGTTTCATAGCTGGCCACAACCCTTAGATTGAAGCTTTAAACGCTACAGGTAACCACGGGTAGCCGAGTGGGCCTTGGGACTGGAAAGTGGTCAACAAGGTCTTGGTCAAGCAAGTGTGGTGCTCAAACGAATCCTTGATTTTTGATAGCTTTAGTCGACCATCAGGAACCCAGTGCTTACTACTGACATGGACATCATGGACCTTTTTTTTCTCCTAGCTTTTCACACCGAATTGCCGAGAATTTCGAGAATTTCCATCACTTATCTACAAAAAATGGGCGTATCCCACTTCCACCACAGTAGTTATATATTTGTTATATACAATGTGACTTCTAGCTTGCAGGAGTCAGCTGAAGTGGAGTCTAAATTCCCCTCAAGCGAGAGCACATATCCAAGCTACAGGTATGTCTGAAGTATTGTTAAAGACCTCTAAACATTTGCATGTTAATCTACCTTGAAGCTGTATCCTCCCAAAACGCCCAAACTACAACAACTTTAGAAAGCTCATCGAACAAAAAAATGCACATGATTTTTCGAGGAAAGCACCTTGTAGAAAGAAGCTCACCAAGCAAAAAAAAAACAAATTACGCGCACAGTCTTGGGCTTTGTACATGTCCTTGTCAAATTTATTGATACAATAGATGATGGGTCCAAAAGATGTTCATTTGCTTCAACTTCAGAGGCCCGTTTTTTAATGGCGCATTTCTGCTGTTCTTTGCAAAGAAACAAAGAAACGATGATACAACATATATAGAGAAGTATATAACACATCAGGGAACCAAATTATATACAATATGTCACATGTCATATATATATGTATATATATCTGTTTCTAACTTGGGGCACCAGTAACGAGGAAATCAAACTGGTACAAACATGCTCGCTTTAGAAGCAAGTGCTTTTTGGGTATGGACGTCACCTTTCCTAACATCTAAGTTACATGAAATCCTAGGGTGTATATATGTACATACATAATACTTATGTATATATATATACACACCAAGAGTCAATTTGCAAGGCTCTTTCTAGCACTCAAGCTAGTGCATTTCGAAAAACTCATTCCAAAGACTTATTCCTAAAAGTTTGACTAAGTGACAGCAAGTGATACTTCAAAACTTGAGATACATAGAAGCTTCAAATGTAAGGCACTAAATCTTCTAAGCTTTCAAATGACAGCTTGTCTCTTCCAAAAAGCAGAGGTAAAATTTCGACCGGATTTCAGCCTCAAAATCTAAGTTCCGAACTGGGATATATCAATCTTGTATATATGTTGGATCAACCATAGAATTTGGCTTCGCACCTGGTAAGCAGCAATAAACTTTTCTATAGTTTGGATGTCAAGGTGTGTCATTTGCGGTACTGTTCATAGAAGAAATCCTACAGCTGGGAGGTAAAAAAACCCTGAAAAGAGTGGGAGAAGGTTTTTCATCGACTGCTAAAGCAATCAAATCTATTCAAATGTGAGGTACAGTATCAAGGTACCAAGGACTACGTCCCGCAGGTCGACGCATAGTACTGACATTCTGCAGCATCAATCACATGCAGTTTTTCGAAGTTTTGGTTGAGAATTTTCAAATTCTTCCCCTGAAAGAAGAGCTATTTCGTGCAATGCATCAAGTCAATGGAATGCACTCCACCTTTAGACATAATATTCCATGTTCATAAATATTCAACAGACCTATCCTCTCACTAGTTGGTGGTTTCAACCCATTTGAAATATTAGTCAAAATGGGAATCTTCCCCAAATAGGGGTGAAAATAAAAAATATTTGAAACCACCAACCAGCTCACATGGTTCGGTGGAGAATGTAGACCCTGACGAAACAAAAAAGGAGACTTTCCATGACTTTCCATTGAAAGGCTCCACCCCACCGTGCCACCACAGCTCCGCTCCTCCAGCTCGTCCAAGCCGAGTCCTCCACGGTAGATCTTAAGTTGATCTAAGAGTCCTGCCGAGGAACGACGTAAACTTCCAAACAAAAAATCTGAGATGCGATTTTTTTTTGTCGTTTTGGTTTGAAAAAAACCCACAAATCTATGAAGCAATACTTATATATGGGTGTTTCCAAAAATAGTGGCACCCCAAAATGGATGGTTTATAATGGAAAACCCTATTAAAATGGATGATTTGGGGGTACCACTATTTTCGGAAACATCCATATATACTTACTAACTTTGCAGCTCCTTTTTAAAAGGTTAGCCATGGATCCCGAAAACCTGAAACAATCGAATCTTGGATCTTCATTAAGATCCCGTTACGATTGCCTTGGGGTTTCAAGATTCACGCACTGTGAACATCAATAAATTTTGAGATCTTGCTTAGAGATCATCTCCATAATTCTCCCTACATAAGTGAACCAGTATTATTAATTGGAAAACATGTTGAGATTGAAACCACTTCCTAGTCAAACTATTTTGGAAACCATGCTGACATTGAAATCTGAAACGACTTTCGACTAAAACTATTTGGGAAACACACATCTTGCACCAGTTGATAGAACCCATACCATGTACAATAAAGTCAAAATATTTCCCTATAGATCAAACGCCAATCTTTATGGTGTTCAGTCCATTAGATCATACGAATCTTGTGGATGGGTTTCACCATCTCAAAACAAGGGTCTTCCCCACTTTTTGGGACCCTAAACTTAAACTCCCCTGAACAAATGCCCAGGTCCTCTGAGCGTAGTTTCTTGTCGCCAACCAGCTTTCACACCTTGGCCCAACAAACCGAAATTGGCCCACCAAACCCACCAGTTTCCATCAGCTTTTTTCCTGTCGGTTGCCAAGGGAAACCCAATTCAAAAAGAAAACATCCCCCGAAACCCACTCTAGTTGGTGGTTTCAACCCATTTGAAAAATATTAGTCAGAATGGGAATCTTCCCCAGGTAGGGGTGAACATAAAAAATATATTTGAAACCACCACCTGGCACTGTGTAGCATTCCCCAAGCCATCTTTTCGGCGGATGTTCACTTCAACCCTTTGTACCGAGGATCGACGGATGGCCTCAGAGAATGAAATGACATCTTCAAAATGTCGTTTCATCTCGTTAGCCAAGATGATGGTGGTATAACTCCTGGCACCTGGTAGCTTCAGGGAGCGGATGCTTCCAGCGGATGGTAGGGAAGAACCTCTGGTGAGTTGAGGGTTTGAATAATGGTTTTTCACGGCGACTCAAATTTGGTGCCACAAAGGTTGGGAGAAGAACAGCACGCGAACTTCAAGTTGAATCTTTTTGTGTTGTTTCAAATCAGTATGTGAAGCCTGATAGATTCCGTGCATCCTAATTTTGGAAAAAAGCAAATCCTCTCTCAACATTCCAACATCTTAACTTGGAACTATAGACATGTTCTTTTTCAAAACATGAAGCACATAGTATCAAAAGGACATGCATTTTCCAAACCTCCTGGAAGGATATATAAGTTGAACGTGTGAATGAACGAACCGAATCTGCCGCATTTTCTTGGGACACGAAAACTTGGAAACATCAAGGGAAAAGGACGCCGTGTCAGTCATCAAAAGTGTATCCAATCTTCACGCATCCGAAATGATCGCAGTATGGCTAGAACATCACAGCATCTAGATGACGTCTTGACACTCCCCATCTCACTAACCAACAAACCCTTTGGTTTCAAACAAGTCTTACCCTACAAATTCAAATGGTCTTGGTTTCTGGTAGTATACACTGGTAGATCAAAATGATAGATGGCTCTTGATACCTATATTCGGGTTTTAACCAAGAAAACCAGCATTGAAAAAACCACCAAGTCTACTCCATCCATTTCCTTAAACGTTCGCCTGGCAAGCGTAGATTCAGTGCACCATTTGATGAGTCACCGAGAGCCCAGGTCGTGATGTTCCGGTGCTCGCGATAGGCCACCTTTCCAGTCGACATACCCCCATGCTTATGGTAAAGAAAAACGGTGCAACTAAGGGAAACAAAAACAAGACGCTTTAGGTGGTGGGAATGCCAAAAAATGGAATGGAACAAAAGAAAGCTCTTAAGAACATGCTGCAAGTACAAGTCAGAAGTCAATGATATGTAATGAGTTTCGATTCACAAATTGTGAGTGTTCTCCCTCCTTTGCAATATGCTTTTTAGGTGAAGTCTCCCAACGCCGGTAGTATTCACTGTATGTAAAAATTGAAAAAAGTAATGAGTGCAATAAATATATGTACATTTCAAATAGAATGGTACAAATGATGTGTATGAATGTGTATGACGTATATATATATATATATACATACACCTATAATTGCATGTTTCATATTCCAATATCACTCAAATTTCGATAATTTGTATGTTGTTAGCTTCCCATGTCTATGCTGACTTCCCGTGTTTTGCAAGGGCATCTTTGGACTACTTGATAGGTTGGTGAACCACAAACCCAGCGGAAACATGTGGTGGTTGTCAAAATGCTGTTCCTGAACTTGGTCACAGTTCCTGAACTTGGTAACTTCATTCTATGTCTATCATACTTCTAAATTAACAAATCCCAAATCAAAGAAAAAGTGAGTAACCGGGTAGTAAAATCATAATCCCCTATAT
>DF239117.1:0-33114 GCA_000507305.1 Breviolum minutum Mf 1.05b.01
CGGAAGTGTTTTAGAGCTTGAAACGAGCTGGCAAAGTGTACAAAATGGTGTGAAATATTTCTATATACACAAATATATACTGTATATATTATACACAAAGATATATGTATATATATATTTTTATTTTTAGATATATATGATATATGTATATATATATTTACATGTACATATACGTATATTTAAATTACATGAAATACAATTATATCAAGGTACTATGTTTGTATAAGTTGGATGGCTCCAAATCACTATCAGACTGAACCAAAAGAAGTTTTTGCACCTTTTTTGGTGTAAATTTACAGGTCAATTGAAGGATTGATGTGAGAGGATCGATGTTGTCAGACTGTTTTTGTGAAACACATGGATACTGGAAATGACACTTTGGATTCCAGAATGGAAAAGGTAACTCCTTTCAAATCTAGCCCCATTTTTGTTCAAATACACGTATTATATAAGTACATCTCATCTCTTTGAAGAAATTCAGTCAGCTGTACCGGAAAACCCTTATAGTAAAAGCATAAAAAATGCCGAGACCCGAAAAAAAGGGCCAGGATCGTCGTCGGATCCGCTGAGTTGGGGGGTGAACTTTACCCACCTGCAAGGAGTCTTTTTTTTGAGTCCCCAAAAAAATCGGAATCTCATCTTCCAACCCCCCGGGGTGTTTCAGGTGCGACCTGTATGTTATTTTTCGGGGTGTGTGTAATTTTTTTTTTTGGGCGGGGGAGGGACGATGGGAAGTCCTAGTAAAAAATGATCCTGGAAGTTGGAAAAACACATGTTTACAACTGTTGTTCGAAGGGTGAATTCAGCGGGTGAAGAGGGGTGAAGGCTGCATGCCTTTTATATATGTATACTTCTATCCATATTATCAAACTTTCCCACTTGAAGAGGGGTGAAGAAGTACTGAAGGCTGCATTTTCCCCATGAAATCTTCAAGTTGTTTGTTCCATAGCCCGATTTGCTACTGCCACCATCTTTGGGTTCAGCCACTTGACCACTCAGGTCTAGGACTGCTCGGGTCAGAAGCCCCAGACCATTCAGCAGTGGAAAATCATCAGCTTGAGCTGGCATGAGTTGGTTACGAGAAGTCTTGTTGTGTTTTTTTGGGTTGAAATGGACTAAGTAATATGTTTGATTCAGAAGCCCTTTATATCAAAAAGATGGATTGAACATATAGATGTTGAAGACATTTGGCAAAAAAGATGATTCCAACAAAACAGCTTAAGTAATCAAGGCCCCAAGGACTCATCTTCCCAAGATTGCATTTTCCAAGTTGCACTGGTAATACCCTGAAGTGGAAAAAACCTCAACCTCCAGCAACCTCCGGTTGCAGAATCGCATGAGAACACATTGAGGTTTCATTGCTGCAGCTCAAATTGGTTGGACCTTCTTGAAAAATAGACCTACCAAATCCTACCACTATTATTTAGGTGGTGGCAACTCAAATATTTTTTTATTTTCAACCCTACCTGGGGAAATGATTCATTTTGGGACCAATGCGATCCTGGGATGTCCTGCCGGTACTTAGGATCACTGGATTAGTTCACCCCAATATAAGTAGGTTGGATGTAAGTCCCCTAAAGAGGTGAATTATAACCCAACTTACTAACGATCGTTACTAAGTTCCAGCCGGACACCCTAGTACATCTAGTACCAATATTATGGTCCCCGAAGTCTGCGGTCCACTTTGAATGGCCATTTTTTTCCACCATTCACTGCCAGACTGCCTGTTTTTCAAGCACAATGATTGGACCATCGAGTTTTAAGTGACCGAAACGTGCGTGAATCTTCTGTTGCACTGTTGATGACAGAAATCCTGTACCATTTGGATTGAGTGGGCAAGTAGGATATCATTTGGAACTACCCCCCGCCTAGGATGCCAGTCACCAGAAGGATTATTCCATTTTTCGTAGGGAATCCCTATAAACCTTCACTTGTGACTGGCATCCTGGGTGGGAGGTAGACCGAAGATATCATATTAGTCGTAAGAGTGAAAGACTTTCAGGTGGTTCATGAGTTGCTTAGCAAATGCCTGTTTTTCATGAACCATCAGAGCTAACAAACAAAGGGGCCACCAGCATTATACCATGACCATACATAGTTACATATTTACTCAATATCCCATATATATATACATATATACTTATATACTTATATACATCAAATCATCATCAGGAATCCGGTGCCATCCTCCCTTAAAATGAACTTACAGTAAATCAGGGTAAGGATTTTATTATAATAATTTGCCAAACGATCCATACAAACTAGATGAACCCATTTTTACTTTTTCATATTTTTCAATTGGGTTGGGTTGAAACCACCAACCAGCAAATACTACCACAACGCATCATCCGGACCATATTTTCGGCCCTTTTCAAACGCCACACAAAAATTTGGACCAACCTCCCTCAGGTGCAAGGGAATTATCCACTGCATCGACCTGGCACGTTTTTTGGATCGCAGTTCGAACTCATCTTGGGGAAATTTTTGTGGGGGGGGGGGGGCAAAATGATGTTTCCACCACTACTGTTAATGGTTCGTTCGAAATCCAGGATCAACTCTACCGTTTTTGTATGCGTAAACTTTGTTTTTTAATGGGATAAACTACCTTTCCCTCAACTGGTGAGTTTGCCGTGATTTCCTTCCAAAAACGGTGGTTGGCCTTTGGAATTTTCAACAGACCAGCTTTCGATGGATTTTTCGGAAGCGTCCAACCTTGGAACCTGTTCCAGGTCCCCAAGAAAATTCACGAGGTTTTTGTTGTCATGGAAAAAACCCAGGCGTTTGAGTCATGGATTTTGTGGGTTCAGATAGATGTGCAACTTGCAGTATAGTTGGAGATGGGGAATATTTTTTGCGCCAATTTTTTGTGGTTTCGAATTGGATGTTTTTTTTTTGCAGCTAACTTGCTTGGGATGTTGCCGCATGGTTGCCAACTGGTAACGTCAGTCAATGGAGGGGGGGGGGGTTGGTTGCCTTACCCTGGCTGATGGTGGTCAAGGTGTTCTTTGATACTATTGGCATTTATTTGGCTTTCGAATTTGGCTAAGTGACCAAAAGTCTAAGTGGCATTTTTGCAAACAGGAGATACTACTATTGAACAAGATCCGCAGCAGATCTACTCAACTCAACAATCAACAAAGTGAATCTATCATCATCCATCCCATCATCCCACCAGATCTATCATCCTTAGTTTTTGATGAAATATTTTTTTGCACCAGGTTGAGATGTATGAAACCATAATAGTTGGTCAAATCGTAGCGACATCACACGACCCACAACACCCAAAAGATTAGCTGATGGTTCGGGACATCCCCTATAAATCAGGGAAATGTAGGTTGATTAAACATAATTCCATTTGGGCAGAGTAATAGGAAAAACATATTCAACAATAAAAAAAAATTGGGGAAATAATCCCATTTGACGTTTCTCAAACGGGTTGAAACCACCAGCTAGACAATAGGAAAAACAACTCAACACAACAACAATTTCCTCCATATCAATGAATGACTCGTGATACTGTTGATGGTTCAGAAATCCTGCACCACCTGGGATGGTGCTAAAACCTTGTAAATACTGGGATAAACTACCAACCTCAACTGGTTTCTCGCCGGATTTCAGCCATCAACAGTACTCCCAATCTGAGGCAACCACCAGTGGGTTACATTGAGATTGCTATTGGATGGCAGGTGACCCCCGGTGGCCTGTCGTAAGAGGTTAAGATCCCATAATGATTAAGGGAGGTGATTTCCCAACTGTTGGCATCATCTATAAAACCTTGGGGCAATAGAGGAAGACACCAAAATCAAGGACTGTTGTTTTGTAGCTCATGTGTTGAAAAACCAGTCTACTTATACCCTGAATGGCTTTATGAAGCGCTTTATTTTGGTGCGATGTGGCACAGCATAAAGAACTTCAGTGTGAGCAGAGCTTCTGTGGATGGGCCTTCATCAACCATGATCCTCAAAGTCTGAGTTGAATGAACTTGGGAATACTTGGGGATGATCTGTCAGACGTGATGTGTCTTGTTTTTTCCATGTTGGTTTACAGCTTTCAACAGGAAATCACCAGAAAATAGTATGGTAAGTATATTCAACAAAACTTTACTGAATGATTTGAAGCTGATCATCAAGTTTTTTTTTTAATGCTCCCATAATGATTGTACGGGAACTGGGGCAGGATTTGTGTTTGTCACATGATGGTTGGCCTGGCAGGATTTTTGAGTCCTTTTTAAACATCACACCCAGGGGCTGGAAAAAATGACGGCAAGTACCCGTTAGAGGTGATGTTTAGTGGAGAGTTTCATTCCAAAACCCTCACGGTGTCCGCCAGGATGATCCTAGTGGCGTGGTTGCCACAGGAGCTACGTTGGGGGTCCCCTTGAGGATTTAGGCATCGCTCCGAATGTTCGAGATTTACATAGGTTTTCATGACCCATGGGATCCATGTATGCTATTTACCTACATACATTTACCATTAAAAAATCAACTAAATGTAGGTAAATATACCATAAAATGGATCCTATGGGTGATTCATGACGGATGATGCATGACGAAGAATTCCATAGTGAAGGATGAAGAGCCAAGGGTGATGATTCTGCTTCCCCTTGAAGTGGACTATGAAGCATTATCGCAAATCCGAGCACATCATAGCATATTACCGCATTGTGATTGTAGCATAATATAGCACACATGGTATCACATCACATCATATATAGAAGTATAGTAAGATTGTCTAAGAGTATATTCTGGAGATACCGTAGATACCCAAGCAAGCCACACCATGGCCGTATCTCCTCATCCTGATCCGCCGCCATCCCTCAGGTCTGTCCTGGCAGCAGATCGCGGAGTTCTGACAGAGGAGCAGTTCCAGGTGGGGTGTGTGTAAAACCGACCCAAATGAGGAGTGAACAACAGCCTCTGGTTGTTGGGGTTCCAAAAATAGGGGATGAAAATGAAAAGCTATATGGGGATTATACAGAACGCCATTGTAAGGATTTTTAACCAACCAATAAAATGGAATTGAACAGTTTTTGTTTGTTCATGGCTCAAATGAGTTGTGTAGTCAAACCCACTTTTCTACAACAAGATTGAAAAACCACATGTCAACACGTATATTACGAGGAAATTTTGGGGGTCCACTATGAGGCCCACCTAGCGTTGAATCACACAACGCCATGTTGATAGCCAACTTGGTGGTCACCGATTCCTCAAGCTTGCCCTCCTTTGAGGCGGTTCAGAACCTGGGAATTAGGCAATAATCAAAGGGTGGAAATTCTGAAATTTTGGCTCACAAGGTGGTGGTTTCAAAGATTGTTTCTTTTCACCCCTATTCGGGGAAGATTCCCAGTTTGACTAATATTTTTCAAGTGGGTTGAAACCACCAACTAGCTCATAATACCCTGGGTCAATAGTGGTTTTTAGGCCAAAAAATGAGGACCCCAGGCCCTTCACTATTAAAAAAAACAACAGACGTTAAGATCTCTCGTCTCTCGTTGCAAACATTGGAAATCAGGTCTTGTGGCAACGTGTGATTCGACGTTTGCATGTTCTCAAGATGGCACCGGTGGACTGGTTGGGGGAGCCAAGTCGAGTCAGAAGTTTGCATGAAATTATATACAACCCCGGAAAACTAACAGGAATGGATACCCAAAATTTATGGTTTGGAAGTTTGGGCGACTCCTTTCAAAATATGGACATGCTTGGTATCTATGTTTTCAATTTTCTCTGGTACCATGGCGAAACATCGGTGTTCTATTTCTGACAGCTAAGAGTCCTTTTGAGTGGACTGGGATTTTTTTTTGCTTGACTTTAACCCACTACTTTACTAGGGTGTCCGGCTGGAACTTAATAAGGATCGTTAGTAAGTTGGGTTATTTCACCTATTTAGGGGACGAAATCAACCTACTTATATTGGGGTGAACTAATCCAGTTACTAAGTACCATGGACATCCCAGTAGTTAGTCAACTTGTTGCGTTTGGAAACCTAGATTTTCCCGAGTTTCAGAAACAAACGATTCTACAAATAGTTTTGGCTGCACTTGACTTCGCTGGTAGTTGTTTTGTTACTGAGCCCATGAACCAAAATTTTAGATTTTAGTCAGCCAGGATGAAAGTGTTACATACATTTCATGCTGATGGAAGAAATCCAGCTTTCTCCACCTGTGTAATATACCAACTTTGTCCCAAGTAGTACCACCTCCATCAGCAGTAATTGAACATCTACTTCACATGTCTCATTTCCATGTGATATCGATTTGAACATCTGCACCGCTGGGCCGTAACTTGCGGGTTTCACTGATTATTAATATTCCTTTCTCACAATTCATACTCCCTTCTGTCGTGTTTTCACACCAAACACCAAATGCCTCCTAAGTATGTTTGAAGACTGTGGCTTAACTTTTGATGTTCATGCCAGGTGATCCAATCATAGCAGGGCACATAAGAGCATTCAGCTAACGAACTTGGGGTCAGTGTTTTTCAGCATACCTATTTATTTGCCAAGTCTGAAAACCATTTTTGTTCATACTGTATGATTTTCCCTTGTAAAAGGTGGAACCATATTGAAATTGTGTGAAATTGTTGTATTTTTCCATTGGGAGAAAGCGGGATTTGTGAGGTTTTACAAGTACGATGCCGACAAGGATGGCTTTTGGTCCAAAGCAGAATTTTGTGTCCGATGACCCAATGGAAAAACTGTTGGGTGTGGGAGGGGACTCCCCAGGGCTTCAGGATTAGATGGATGATATAATGATAAAAATGATATTCGTACATACAATATCCCATAGGATCCATGTATGGTAATTTTTACCTGCATTTATTTACCATAAAAAAATAACAAGGCAACTGTAAATGTACCCACAGGCGCCTTCGTTTGCCCGAGAGACACAATGCACTGAACCACAGCCCAGCAGTACTCACTCATCGTTTAGGGTTCTAAATTTTAGGGGCTGGTTTGGGGTTCAAATCATAGGGTGCACCTTCAAACAGATACTGCACTCCACCTTAAGGGTTTTAAGACTTAGGGATTGGTTTGGGGGTTCATGCTTCTAGTGCACCCTTGAAGGCATACTAAAATCCACGTCTGGGGTTCTAAAGTTTAGGGGTTGGTTTGAGGTTTCATGCTTCTAGTGCACCTTTCAAGGAATATTACACTCCGGGGCAAACGAAGGAGCCTGGCCGTAAATGTAGGTAAATATATGCCAGTCCCATGGATCCTATGGGATATTGTAGAAATCAGCTGCTAACAATGGAGATCGTCATTTATGCATTGGTGAGCTGCTCATCCTTGGCGGTTCATCTCCAAACAGGAGGAACCCTGTAGTACTTGGAGGATCATCCCAATTAGTAAGTGGTTAATAACCATGGTTAGTAAGTCCCCTAACTGGGGTTGTTCCCCTTCCAAACGGCCTAAATGGCTTGTAAATGGTGGTTACTAACTACTTACTAACTGGGATGATCCTCCAAGTGGGGGAGCCTTTGACACAGTGAGTCGTCTTCCCCCAAAGGGTCCACAACTCACTTACATCCAGGTTCCATGGGTTCTTAGGATTCTCGAGAGAGTTGTTTTTTGGAGCCCCAAAACCATCTTTACCCTCCCGGAAAAAACTAACAGTTTGCAGCTGAAAATTTATGCTTGGAAGACCACTTTAGAATGGTCCCTTTTCAGGGGACATGTTAGTTTTTCGGGGGTGTAAATCAAGCTATACTTTTTATGGATACAGTATCCTACAGTATCCTTTGGCAACCTAAAGATCTTAATGACATGAAATTCTACCACACATTTTGTATTATTTTCTTTTTTGCACCATTAATGCATATCATATCATATATCTACATTATTCAGTCTACAGTCTATTTCTATGTATGTCTTATATAAACTCAACATAAATGCGCTTCAAATCATCATTTCCCACAAGAAACAAACGATTGTTCATCGTTTTTTAGGGTCACAAAAACCACACATATGTTTCACGGTGATTCCCTTCATTTCCCTTTCCTGTAGGCAGCTTTGGGAAGTATGCCTTTGGGCATGTTGGGACGCTCAATGGTGGATGTTAGAGTATCAAGTATAGTGAAGTAATCTCAGAAAAGCCTGGAAATTGAAGCTAGTTATAAGTGGGATTAACTAGAGCAAATCAACTTACGAGATTCAGGGCGTTGGTTTCAATTTGGTAGATTCCAACCAATTTCCCTTGGCTTTCCACTAGAATCTTGGGAAGGGGAGCAACCCAAGTAATATGCTGGATGATGAGCAGAACGGTGGAACGGTACTGTTGTGGTTAAAGGTTGAATCACCGAATATCATTGATTATATACTAGGTGGTGGTTTCAAATATTTTTTATTTTCACCCTTACCTGGGGAGATGATCCAATTTGACTAATATTTTCAAATGGGTTGAAACCACCAACTAGATAATCTTTCGTATCTTTGATAGATACGTGTTGCAAGATATGCGTGGTTCATGTCGACTTTTTCATGAATAGCCCCCCGACCCAACAAGTACAGAAGGGAAGACCCGGTCCCTCTAAAATCATCCAATTTTGGAACGTCGAACGGGTTCCAAAGGAGGTGGTCAGAAGGGTCAATTCTTTTGATTTTTCGTAAGCTTTCCAACTGCAAGCCTTATTAGATAGATAGCTACCCAAAAAAAATTGGGAACAAAAAGCCGCAGTTTTTTTTTTATATTTCAAGGAAAAAAATGGGGAGGGGAGTTAAGACTTGTGTTGTATTGGTTGGTTAAAATTACAAAACAAATTCCTCGTGTAAAATGCTAGACTAGTAAGGGGGTCGGTTATTGTTTTTCACAGCCTTTCCATTTTGTGGGGCCATTTTATGGGCCTACAGGTTTGTTCAAAATTAAGTTGAAACGATTGATGTACCAGCACTGAAGCTCTACTACCAAAACTGGGTGGTGGTTTCAAATATTTTTGATTTTCAACCCTATTTGGGGAAGATTTCCATTTTGACTAATATTTTTCAGATGGGTTGAAACCACCAACTAGAAAAGGATGTTTTGATCAATGATTACTCAGACCCATTGGATTGGGGTTAGTAGCGGGTTAGTTTGGAGTCCTATCGCATCCACGAATGAAGAGAGTTGATTGTCAGGACTCTTTTTTTCGTACTGTTAAGATTAAGGTGTACGTGTAATTTGTATAAACACACAAGGAGCAAATTATGTACACTGATATAGGTCTATCCGAATCAAATTTCCAATTTACAGGAAAGCCCGGAGCCAATCACTATCATATGGGGATTATGCGTGGTACCTCAAAGCAGAAGTTGGATACCCCCAGAATCAATTGTACATGACTTTCGCAGGGTACCATATCATTTTGAATAACCCCTCCGATACATGATGTAGACAGGATTCTGCCATTAAGTGGGTCTAAATATAGATTTTGTATTTTTATCTATATACATATACAGATCTCTCTCTCTCTCTCTCTTTCTCTTTATATATATATATTTCAATATATATATATATATTTATATACATACATCAATCAATATATCAAACCAGTTCATCCCCGACTCAGAAGGGGAATTTTCAACGGTGGAGCATAACAACTTGAGCAGATTTTTTTCAGCGATCAACAAAACCCTGTTGCTTGGGTGATTTTGTGGGAGGTGATAAAAGCAACTACCCAATTTAGTAGGGATGAACAATCACTAAAGCAACATGAAGACACACAAACAATGCCGGTTTTGATGCCACCCATTTATCTTCAGACACTATGAAAACTGGATGTGTACCCCTTGGTTAAAGGAGTGAGGACTTGGAACTGATATCAGGTTCCTAATGAAGCACATCAATGCATCTTAAATTTGGTTGTGTTTTTTCAATATCTTTGAAATCTTTACTCCGATAGATTCAAAAAAAAGATCCAATTTTGACTTGCTGCATATGTTCTTTCATCAAAGCTATGTAAAATCTGTGGGGGACAAAAAGCCATAGCCAGCTAGTATATACTAGGGTGTCCAGCCGGAACTGATCGTAACGATCGTTAGTAAGTTGGGTAGTTATAACCTATTTCGGGGACTTGCAACCAACCAACCTACGGACCTATTGGGGTGAAATAATCATCCAGTGATCCTAAGTACCACCAGGACATCCCAGGATCGCTTTTTGAACATTTTTGGGACCTCGGATTTCCCCGTTTTGACCAATCGACCTGAGGTCCGTCTTGGAAATCGAATACGTCTTTCATTGGACAGACCGCAGCAGGTGTGGAAATTTGTGGAAGCTTCGGGGTTTGATGATCATAATGTGTGGAACTTACTTGTAGCTATATAACTTATATACCCAGAATTGGGTGGACTAGTTGGTGCTTTCAAACATTTTTCATTTTCATCCCTACCTGGGGAAATGACCCAATTTGACTTACATTTTTCAGGTGGGTTGGTTCAACCACCAACTAGTATAGAACTTATATACCCAGAATTGGGTGGGGTATATAGTCATAGGTGTTATGATATGCAAAAAACAGTTATAAAACTTATAACTATCCTACCCTCCGGGGAACTAACACTCCTCCCATTTGAAAGGTAGCGGTTGGACGATGATTTTCCGAAATTCCATAGGTGGGATATGTGATCGTTCCCCCAGGAGGATAACTAACAAAAAAACACCAAACAAACATAAGGAATTTAAGAATTTGGGATTACAGGTTTGGAGACACATGACTCATTGAGGGATTTTTACATCACATGTTATGTAAGGACCTGAAATCAATGTCAAGTCAATGGGTTATGGTTGGTGGTTCACTATTCGAGCTGTCCATTTCATACAGGCGTTCTGGTTGGTTGGTGACCGGAGGACCAATCTGAGCCACCAATAGATATCTACCATTGGTTGATCAACAGAGAACTCAATGGATTTTCTTTTTTTTTAAATACAGGTGGTAGGTGTTCAGTAGCGTTTCAAACATATGTTAAACCAACCAATCAAGTTTTACAACTATATCTTACGTACCAAGTTGTTTGTCTTTAGGTGAACTGCGGACCTTTTCGCACACCAACCCAATTGGAACGTTGTGAACCGCCGCGCTGTGAACGAGCAGTTTTTTTTTGGCTACCAAAAACGGCCAAGTACGGGCGATCTGCTTGTCTTCTCCAAGCAAAGGAGCGGTGTTGGGTGAGGATGAAAAAAATGGTTGTCAGCATTAGTTTCGAAGTTTGTGTCATTTATGGGTTTGGAATTTCCGAATTTATTCATGGGCCGGAATCGTTATATAGCTCCTTTCTGAGAATCCGTTTTTTTTGAAACCAGGATTTCAAGGGGATGGGATAGACGAGCAGTGGTTTTAAAGTTTCATTCAGATATTGGTTTATGAAAGGTTTTAAAACTCGGGTCCTTAGGGGGTGAAATGATCCAGCAGTTTGAGTTGTTTTGTCAACATGTTTTTTTCCAAATGGGTACTCTCCTGAAAACTAACATGTCCCTGTGGAAGATGTATTGCTTACTGAAATAGTCCCTTTTTAGGGGACTACCTCGTTCGTTTTCGTGGGTGTAGTCAAGCTTACACCAAAAGTACAGCTTCGAATCTGTTTGGACGTTTTTTTTCGTTGGAGCAAAACAGGGGTCCCAGGTCCCAGGGACGGGTGGTTGGTGGTTTTTCGAGTTTGTCGTCTCTAAGTTTGGCTCCCGTACTTGACTTGTAAAACGAAATGGATCGGTCAAAAAGGTCCTGACATGTGTTTTTTTTGCACCAAAAAAATCCCAAGAATCACCCCATTTCCATCCATTTCCCCATTTTCCTCAGAGTTGTTTTTTTTGAAACCCAAATATTTTTTTCATGCTTTACATTTGACCTACAGTACCTTCTCAAAAATTCCAAGACAAAATTGCCAACCATTTTCTTAAGGTTCGTGGGAGTCATAGAGAATTCGTGTCGTTGGCAACTTTTGGGTTGGCGACTTTTCACATCAGGGGACGAAAGGATCCGAAAACATCTGCACCAAATCTAGTAACTTTGGATCCAACTTTAAATGTTTCTTTTAGATGTGCCACTCCAATGTTTTTCAGTGTATCCTGCAAGTAAATTACCAGGTGTTTTTTGGAGAAAAAATGCCAGGATTGTTTACCAAATCATGGAAAGACGGTGGTGTAAGGTCGACTTGGATTTTTTCGCACAAAAACACACACTTGTTTGTTGAAGGTTCAACTTCACCGAGCACTTTTTTGGCAAGTGGAATGTCCATACACACAAGTTGGGTTATAACTCCGCTTATCCGGGTCGTAACCGCAGTTGCCTGTTTATAAGGCCATTTATAGGGGTTATAACTCCACTTGTAGCTAGTAGGGGCCCACCTTGCAGACAATGTATTCTTTTTATATGATGTATGCTAGGATCGTCACAAGCATGCCAGGGTCAACCAGACGCAGCAAAAGTTGGAATGATTCCTCCCGAAGCGAACAAAACAACCGTGATGCGTGGGGGAAAAGAGCCAAGAAACCCAAAACAGTTGCATTTCCTATACATGGTGAGCAACAAGATCCAGAATCACGGTCTACTCTTGCTCTTCGTCTGGCGGGGGGTTCCTTGGGTTCGTCGATTCTGTGGTACATGTTGATGGATGAAGATCCTCCAAACATTTCATTAAAGCCATTACACAAGTTTCACAGGTTGGATTTTCAACCAACCACTCCTTCCCAACCAAGTTGCAGGCCATGGGAAAGCGTGGTGCAACACCTGCAGGTTTTGGGGAATATTTGATATGGTTTGAGTGGTGGTAGCGAAGGTCAAGATGGTAAAAGTGATGTATCCTTTGGTAATATGTATATATGTCTATATGTATATGATGTATATGTACAACTGGAAAATGGACCATGAATGAGTGGATGTATTTCCTTTTTGGATAAGGGCGATTTTGATTGGGACATGTTAGTTTAATTACTGGAAGGCAAGGTGTGTATATAGTTATTCTATGTCTCGACTCTGTACTTATATGTACGTATATATGTATATCATATATTTGTCTAAGTACCTTGAGAATTGAAGGAACATAGAATCTACAGCAAGAAAATGTGTTGTTTTGGTTTCATACGATTTGGCATAACATCTCAAGCCGTCAACACCAATTCATTCGTTCATTACCAATTCAGCCAAAGGTAATACCCAAGCACCAACCTCATCAATGACGTGTCGTTTCCTGTGAACAAAAAAACGCCAGGGATAGGAAAGACGTATATAGGTGGAATGGAACACCTAGTTGGAAACAAGTTTGCAATTGAAGACATCGACTGAAGCAATCAGGTGAAATTCTGAACTGCTCCTGAGACCAGAGAACACAGTGCAATCATCTATTATTGATATTTCACAATAGGAAAGCATTTCATCATGTACTGCACTGGGATTGTTGGATGCTGGTGTATACTGTATACCGTTGATGGTCAAAATCCGGCTAGCGAGGTGATGTGGAACACATTCCGTTCTCATTTTTGATGGTGTTTTGTTGCCCTCCCAACTGATTTGCCATTGCTAGCTGGGCTGTGTTCATGAACAGGTTGATAGATAAACATATAATATAATTAAACTATGGCTATATATCCCAAACTATTGGCGACCTCAACGTCATCCAATCATACCCCATGAGTTCTGGTTTATGATTTATAGATATATGATATATGATATATGAGTGAAGCACTTCATTCACTTCAAGTTGGCTTGAGTCTAACACACCCGTTGGGAACATGCCAGAACATGCCCTCACAGGTGCGGCTTGGAAGCGTTTCCGCCGTGAAGCCCAAAGTGGTGGTGTGGAAATGTAGAGAGCAATGACTGGTGCCAGTTTGGAATTACAGATTTTGAAACCATATTCAGTGGTATATTTTGTTTTTTTGGGGGGTCCAGTGATTTTTGTACTTTATCCTGATTTGACCCTCCAGCTTTTTGCTTGTTTGTTATTGATTTGTATGTTTTTTTTTCTGTTTGCGAGGTCAAGCTTCTTCATCAACTGATTTTATTAGAAGGTACCCGAGGGGATTAACATTGCCAAATCTATCATGTTCATCAGCACCGCTGTTTGTTGCTTGATGTTGGTGCTTTTTGATTCTAATTGTTATCGCAAAGTAAGTTGATTTGTGATGTTTCCTAAGTGAGAATCCCCCGCGACATTCCATTGTACTGTTTGGTTCGTAAGAAATTTGAACCATAGACTTCAATGATTTCTAATGATCTCTATTATAGAATATCCTGGAGGCTAGTGCCTGTATACATCTGATGGTGGGTGAATGATTTTTGGCACAGCTTACCCTTTTGTCACAGCCAAAACCCACTCCGTTAAACGGATTCCCGTTTTGTTCGAACAAAAATCGGCCAAGGAGGTGCTGGAACCAAGAGTAAGGTCAACACCATCGTGTCGGTTGGGCTTCTCAAATCTTGAAAAAAAACACAAAAAGGTCGTCCAGAGAGGTAGGTTGAACCAACATCTATGTGTGTACAAATAGATATATTACTGCATATACATTAGATATATACTATGTATATGTATATATATATATATATTTGTTGTTTTCTTTATGTTATATACATTATACGTACTTTACACATGCTTTTTTTGTAGTATACGTATACACCATAGGTACATTATATATTATATATACAATGTGTTATATGTATAAATACATTTGATTTTGAATATCTTGCCGATTCATGTTACATGGATTAA
Organism: Breviolum minutum Mf 1.05b.01; assembly: GCA_000507305.1. Classification (NCBI taxonomy): domain Eukaryota; class Dinophyceae; order Suessiales; family Symbiodiniaceae; genus Breviolum; species Breviolum minutum. Next base: position 14,674 of record DF239117.1, read on the forward strand.
TCTGATCATTATGTCTTAGTTTAGTCATATTGGATCCGTGGATTTTCCACAATGTGGGCTTGCTAGATGTGTGTCAGCACATAAGCCCTGATCAAAGGCGCTATAACAAGCTGGTACCCATAGGATCCATGCATGGTATATTCACCTACAGTTGGCGTAAATCTATGGTAAATGTAGGTAAATGGATCCTATGGGGTACAACAAGTGGCACGTTTTGGTGAGTTTTTCAGCTGCCACTTGTTACCAGAGCCACAAATATCCTCCTTGATAGGAAGTGAGCATCAGTGATACCATGGAAAGATGACATCAATCATTATTTAAAGATTAGATTTCCAATCATCACTTGTTCAGGTGTTGATGATGAAGTTTTAATTACGAAGTGTACATACACCTCAAGTCAACCAAAATAGCAATTGAAAAGCGACCATGTTGATGGTATTTTCTGGTATCAACAAAAAAATGGTGATTTCCAACGGCTATGTCGGTTTAACAGAGAGTGTCAAACGGCAAGCTATATTCAGTCCAGGATCTGGTCAGATCTGGTCAGGAGTTCAACTGGAACTGGTCCCAGCATCTCTCAGGGTCAAATGTCAGGTTGATCTTTAATTAGTTACAAGATTACGGCAAAAAAAAGAAAAACAAGCTTGCCCCAAAAAAGGTCACCCAGGCCGATCAGTGATTGACTTAACAGAAATCAACAAAAAGTGAGGCCTCTATCAATCTTTTCTAGATATGAGATTCGATGAGATTCCTTTACTAAGCCAGCCAAAACATGAGGGGATTTCGATGAGAACACGCCATGAACGTCAAATGCATGCAGATGTTTAGATGAAGTAGGATACAGAAACTATCGCTTTTGGTGCATGTTGGAAGACAATCACACATAAATGACATGGTATATAATGTATTTATGTATTTATATATCGGTATTACACATTTATATACATATACATATGGATACGATATATATATATAGATACTCATTTTACAGCACACATACTACATGTGTATATGTATATATACATATATGTATAAACGCATCCCATGAAAAGTGAACTTTGAGTCAATTATTTTCTTCGTTTTCCTCTACCCTTTGTATATGTTTCCTTTTTCATAGAAAGTTTTTTTTCTTGCCGGACTCGTGGTGGTTCCTGAAATTCTATGCATCGATGCAAAACAACCCAACCATGACCTGACTGTTGCCGTTGAGGTTTTGAGAGATACCAACCTGGTTTCAGAGGTGACAGAAGATATTTTTCGGGGGTAAAAAATGGATGGTGATGCGTGATACTGTTGATGGTTCAGAAATCCCAAACAACCACCGGTTGGATATATAAAGCTTGCAAATACTGGGATAAACTACATATCAACTGGTGCAGGATTTCGTCCATCAACAGTAGCAGTTGCTTTTGTTTTAGTGTGTTGTTTTTCAAAAGGCTTTACCCTTTTTCCAGTGCTTTCAAGATTTATAGTTTTTTTTATTTGGGGAATGAATGTGTTGACATATTTTTGGATGACATATTTGTTCGCAGTTTCATGGGTGAACTCAGATGAACACGGATCATTTTGATGTTTTGAAATTTTTGTGACTTCAGTTCTCAGAAAAAAAGAAGGAACAACTTGGTGGTTTAAAACATCAGGTTTTTTTGGTATCCGTCAACCCTTGAAAGGGATGTAATTACAAACGAACCAAAAATCCTCCCCAGGAACAAAACATGTGGGAAGTTTATCGGTTTATGTTGGGATCTTTGAGGCTTAACAAATGGAATGATGACAATCCCAGTTATCCCCAGTTACCCTCCCCGAAGTTCAACATAGCCCCTGAAAAATGGTGGTTGGAAGACTACTTTCCTATTGGGTCCCGGTATATTTTCAGGGGCGAACTGTTAAACTTCAGGGAGGGTATCCCAAGTTATCCCAAGTTGTCTCAGTTCCGTAACATGATGATTGACATTTCCGGGGTGATCATCAAATGTTGAGTTGAAGGCCAGCCTAGGCCAGAAGTTGAGTGATGGAGTGTCAGATGTGCCTCAAGCACTCCTGAAAAATAAACCTGGAATGTTCCACATTGTCGAAGTAACATAGCCATTGGGTCCCACAATGCCAGTCACCAGGATCATCCAGTCTATGTTTTTTGGTTCGGGGATCTAAGCCTATAGTCCTTTACTTCCCACCGCTCCATACATGAGGCCATACATGAAGCCATAATAGCTGATCTTCTGACCGCTGGCCATTAGTCTTCAGAAGGGCACCCCCGAAAATCCAGGAAATCATCCGCTTCGACTTGTCCTCATAGTTTTTCTAAAATGGGCCTGTTCAACGATCAACTAGAAAATCATTGAGATTTCCTGTGTTTTTTTCTCTATCTGCAATCTTTTCTTTCCCGCCAACTTGGAAAACGTGCAGGTTCCCGAAACGGCACGATGCATGCTTGCGGAGGGAGTGTCTTGGCAGCTATACTAGATCCATAGTGCTTGGTGCTTTTGATGCTGCGAAGGGTTGGTCCACAACTAGGTGGTGGCAACTCAAATATTTTTGGAATGTTCACCCTGAAATATGGGAAATTTTTCACCCATGTTGACGATTTCATATTTTTCAAATGGGTTGTTTTTTCAACCATCTAAGGTTGTTTCAACACACCTTTGGAACACACCCCTAAACCGTTACCTACAGGCCATTTTTAGGGATTCCTTTCATAGTTGGCGTTGCCGGGGGATTGCCGATTGGGTGTGCGATATCGAGGTGTGGTGTATCTTTCTTGGAAACCACCAACTATAGTTGATGAATTGATAACCCCCTTTCCAGAGTGTGCTGCCGTTGCTGCAAGCTATGTTCGTATCTTGCCGTCGTGGGGACCGGGGATTTCGATCCCCCGTCATCACTATGGAATCATGGGAGTGTTGGGAGGGGCTGGGTTGTTCCATGTTTTTGTTGCTACGTATCAGACAGTGACCCCTGTAATATTCCTTTTTAAAAGAATGCAACACATATGTGTCATCCAAGATATGCAACTCCAAATCCCCCTGCAACCAAAGCACACCTCGTGTGTTGAACAAAAAAACTACGGAATGAATTAAAAGTAAGTGACATGTAATTTGAGCAGTGCAAAATTGACGAATTATTCGTGTTAGTACTTGGTATCGGTATACTACATTCTTAGGATTTCTGAAAGGTCATTCTACATGACTTTCCATGTATGAAACAACCAGGATTTCCCTTGTACCCCCGGGATGAAGTGGCTCAACTATTTCAAAATTTTCAACATCCCAAAGATCTGCCGATTTTGCAAAGCTGTTTAACGTTGGCAGAGTCACCTTCCCCTTCACCCTCCACCAAAAACACACAACGAAAAACCCATCCAACGTGTTTTTTTCCCTATAGACAGAAAAAGTATTGTGTTTATAGATTTTAATCCCCATATCTTTTATATATATTGTATAATATATATATACATATGTTTCAACTATATAAATATACATATTTAATACATCCCCTTATTGCCCTTAGTTGTTTTTCGTCCCCAGCAAACAAAATCCCTTGAAGTTTCCCCCAATTTTGAGGCCACTGCAGCCTTGTCCACTGCAGTGGAGCAACGACACAAATTTCAGACCGAGCTCCTTAGCCTGAAGACGTGGCACCCCGTTTTTTTGGTTCAGGAGGGATTACACCCTGGAAAATGAACATCCCAAAACTGGAGGTTTGGTTCAGATGATTATCCTCTCCGATTGGGTGATGTTAATTTTGTTTGGAGGGGGATTACCCCGCAGAAAACTAAGATGACAATGGAAACCCCACCATTTGAAGATGTACTTCCTATTGAAGATGGGAATGTTCCAATGTCATGGTGGTTTTCAGAGCTGTATATTTTGGGGGTGGAAAATTCTGGAAGATTTTTTTGTTGGACTTCCTGTACTATGTATATACCAACCTATCATAATCAAATTGAAGTCGATTGAAATTTAGTGTTTTAGGTCTTGAGCATTTCTTCCATGACCAACCTTTATAGTCACAAGTCAAAATTCAAAAGAGACATAAAACCACGCCCGGCACAGTTAGAGAAGAAGGAAGTTGCACTAAAAACGCAATTCTTTAGATCATGATGATGTGAAACATGCGCCTTTTGCAAACTTTTGCAGATTGATTGTCAAGTTTTCTATATGTTCACCTAATATTAATGAACAACTCTGCTGCCAAAAAAATCTGTGTTCCAAAAACACCTATCAAGGAACGTGTTACAACAGGTGCATATCACAGCTGTGACTTGGTTTCACGAATTCACCCGAACAGTTTGTCAACATAAAAAGTGAGAAATCTTACCAACTTCATGGGGGGGAAGAATGGACAGACATGTTTGAAAAATTCTCAGTGAAAGGGATCGATCATACTGTTGATGGTTCAGAATTCCCAAACAACAACCGTTTGGATGGTGCTAAAACCCTGTAAAAAAATGGAATATTTACCATATCAACTGGTTAGCCGGATTTCTGAACCATCAACAGTACGTTTTGTTAAAAAAGACACATCCCCGTTTGGAATTTGATACATTCTTCAAGCCATTTTGCCTCCATTTGCATCACCATCCCCGATGGGACAATGTGAGGATGTTCGGCCTTATTGGTGAAACCCTACAGAGCATGGCTCGGAGGTGTCGATTTTCCAGATGTGCATTGGAAAAAGGGTTGGTAGTCTCATGGTATCCCAAAGTGCAAACGCAGTGAAAGTAAATATTCGACTTGACCGGTAATCCTAAACGCAGAAGTTATTTGACCAATCCTAAGAGTGTTTTTACCATTATTTACCTACTTGTACCGCCTAACCCTTACCCACATGTTGGCAAATAGATCATACATTGAGTGTTTGGGTATGGATGAAGGGCCTTTGTATCATTCACTCCCCCTGGAAGTTTGTAGGGAATGACATGGAATGTGCCCATGATTTTCCGGGATTTGGTCAGGCTGGTAAAAGATGATCAAATGAAACATCCAGATAACTGGCATTGGTTACTAGCCTGAAGTAAGCAGTATGTAGAATTGCAGGGTAATCCATGTTAGTGAAACATTGTAATTGACCCAAGGCATACTGTTTATCGACAAAAAATTTTAAGTGTTGAAGGTTGCTGTCTCAACCGATGCAGGAATTTTGTGTACCAACCGTGAAGTTCCCCAAACCATATCACCTTGCAGCTTGTGCAGCCCAATTTTGACGACGTGGAAATGTTACCCTGTGGTAATCCAATATAAGTGGCTGGAACTACTTGGAGGATCATCCCAGTTAGTAAGTGGTTAGTAAGCCCCATTTATAAGCCATTTAGCCCATTTGGAAGGGGAATAACCCTACTTAGCAGACTTACTAACCATGTTTATTAACCACTTACTAAATGGGATGATCCTCTAAGTAGTCTGTTTCATTCCGATGGTGGATTTTCCAGCCAGCTATGTTTGATTAAATTAGAGGGGGTAGGATTTCCCTCTTTGCATCACACTGCCAGGAGGCCTTCCCCAAAGAAAATTCATCTAAAATTAAAGCGTGATTTAGGTGCTATGCATTAACACCCCCCCAGCAAATTCACATCTCCCTCTAAAAAGATACCATTTCAAAAGGAAAATCGTATCTTCCAACCATCATTTGTCAGTGGCGGACGGCAGTCAGTCTCAGGCAGGGGCAATGTTTTGAGTTTCACTCCCCTCCCCTCCAAGTAACAGTCAATACCAGGATTCTGAAAGATTTTTAGGATCGATCAGAAGTCCCGGCCTTGTTAAACCTTCGGCCCAATTACCCTTTCTCCCATGCCATCATCATGGAAGTGGTGGAAAACTACCTGACTGAAGTGAAATGAAACGAATCCATGTTGGAGATACACCCATTTTCCACTGAACCATGATTATTGGACTTATGACTTAGTTTCATCTATTTTACTGTATATCCTTAGTAGGAATCCCTTTTCATACCAAATTTCCTTAGAGATCAACCACTAAGAAACCATTGGTGGTGGATTATGGGAGGAATATTTGGGATGCCAAATGAGATTTACTACCTACACCCTGGAAGATTAACATGGAACCTACAAACCACCAATTTCGAAAGGAAAATGATGTTCCAGACCTTCATGATTATGTTCCATGTTAATCTTCAGGGGTGTAGTTATGTGGGGATTTTATAAGGATCCCTATTCAACCACCTATTTGTGAATGGAATTTTGAGTCCCAGGCTTTCATGCGTTTCCACGGACCCAGCACCTGAACACCCTGAAGCCTCAGCCCCCTGGTAGGTTGCAAGGCAAGGTGGACGAGGCCCGCAATGTGGTGGAGCAGTTCAACTCGGAGATGGAACACAAGAAGGTGCGTTGCACCCGCGAGAACGTTGGGGTGGAAGGTTGGGGTAAGTTTTTGGGCCATCTAGAATTCTTATGGGTTTGAAAAAGGTGCAACTGATGTGAACAAAAATATAGAAAAAAAAACAAGGTGCTCAAAAGCATGAGGTTGGAGTTTTTTTGTGTACAGTGATGTTGATATCATTTGGGAGTTTTTTTACATGGGTTTGGTGAAGATGATGTTTGTTGATCCTTTCGAACAACAAGGTAAATCACACCATTGTATGGGAATATTTCCGCATAATTTTTCCCTGAACATTTTTAAACAAATCAAACTTTTTGGATAGGTTTGAATGGGGGCAGGGCGAATGTAGGATGAGTGATGATTCTTTTCAAGTGCTTCATGAACATGTCTGACGGTGTATAAATTGGTGGCTTGAAGTGAAAAACATATGGTCACACTTCCCGAGAAACAACCTAGAGTCTTTGTACGTAGCAGACCCATGACGCAAGAGAGAAATATGTGGTTCAACCCCTGTAGAGTTTGCCTACAGTTTTTGTTCGACAGGAAGAGCATAGCACAGCTGAGCGAGTTCTTGTGGAGGTCGGGTTTCTGTGAAAGTTGAGGGCCTGAAATATCTCTGAAGATGACCCTGCTTGTAAACGCGGCATGATTACCACGAAAACCTTGGTACCACGAAAACATCCAGGACTTGAAATTGAGTTTATGCAAATGGGTTGATGTTTGTTTCAGTTGGATGACTCCAAATTTGATTTGGATAAATTGTGTATGTGTGTCATCTAACATCCATTGAAGTCGATGGTGGTGGTTTGGAATCCGGAATCAAATTTTAGGAGGCAGAAAATTCCAAGGTCCATATCTCCTTTGATCTTTTTTGGTTGTCAATCCGTCGGCCCTTGGGCCCTGGCCGAAGCCGCGAACCTTGGACCCACATTTCTTGAGGCCAAGGATGCTCTGAATCAAGCCTTGATGGACTCGAAAACAGCTAAGACGGCCCTGAATGAAGTCGAACAGGCCTTGGATTTTTCCTCGGCAGGGATGAGCAGTTTTCTGGGTACCCACACGTGTTGAGATTCGCATTAAGATTGTTGGGGCTTTTCAAACGTTGCGGTTTGCGAAAACTTCAAACCTGGGGACGTTGCTGTTGGATGGATTTTTGGTGTGTTCTTGCGATTGCGATCGCTTCATCATTGAGGGAATGTGAGTTTTTAGTCGAACACTGGATGTGCAACTGACAACTATATACAATGATTATACAATTATAAAGGTAAAACCATGTTAAAAAACCTAGCTAGTAACAAGTGAAAACAAACATTTTTAATCATGTTTTCAAGCTGAAAACACGTCTTCCTTTTAATTGAGTTCGTTTAGGTCGTACGATTAACTTGGAAGTTGATTTTTGCTACGAATGTGTGAAGCGCAGGCTGAAATTCATGTCTCGGAGGGGATGGGGCCATCCATGGATAATTGAATCCTCCAAGTTGATTGAAAAGAGTTGGGGAGTTCCCTTTTTATGTGGATGTTTCCTGAAAATTAGGGGTACCCCAAAATGGATGGTGAAAATAATGGAAAACCATAGTTTTTAATATTTTAATGGGATGATTTGGGGGTATCCCCTATTTTTGGAAACACCCATGTAAAAACATGGTACAAAACACACACCAGACACCATGAGAATTTTTTGAATGCAACTGCTCGACCAGACGAATTAACGAATTGAACCAATTGTTTTGCAGCTGGCTTTTACCAAGATCCAGGTTTTGCACTACGAAAAATTCCCACAGCAAAACCTCAACAAAATCTGTCCATTGGAGATTTCAAGGGGTTTAAATCAAGTCGCCAACAAAGGCATCCAAGGAACTGGTGGTTTCCCAGTTTCTCTCACTTTCTTTCAAAGGGTTACTAGGGTGTCCGGCTGGAACTTAGTAACGATCGTTAGTAAGTTGGGTTATTTCACCTATTTAGGGGACTTACATCCAACCTACTTACATTGGGGTGAACTAATCCAGTGATCCTAAGTACCGGCAGGACATCCCGGTACATATGTCCACATGGTTACATCTACTGTAGTATATTCATCCCAGGCTACCTGTGATGTTTTTTTCTCAGAAGTTTCGAAAAAGCAACCAACCAAACTCGTCACCAGTTGAGGGTGACTGGTTCCATGTTTTTTTCTCCAACCAAAAACGACGGATCGAAGGGATTCCGACCGACCTCAGGTGATGGCATCTTTGGAGAGTGAGGGAGTGAGTCTCAAGAGGCCCCCCAGAGAGGATTGGGCCTTGGGGTTTCAGTCCAACACTCCTAAGGATTTTCCATGATTTTCCCACGTCTAGGTGCATTCATTTCCTGTGTTTCGTTGTTTTTAAAGGTGTTTGTTTCATTTCCGGCAAGGTGGTCTGAAGAGTCTGAAAAGTGTGTTCGGAACGGTTTTTTGGAAATATGATGACAATTTTTGTCGCTGATGGATCTGGGTGAAGGTTTCAGGACGAAAAAATGCCAAGATTTCCGTCACTTTGAGTTGGGGTGATATTTCCATAAAAACCCTACCCCTTTAGGGAACACCATCTTTCACCAAACATTTTAGAAACCTACATTAAGATGCAAAAAAAAACTCACCTCTATGAACCAAATATGTACACCCCGGAAGATTAACCTTGAACCTGGAAATGATGGTTTGGAAGATGATTTTCTTCTTCCAGGGGTGTATTCCCAGGTTCCATGTTGATCTTTCAGGGTGTAAGGCTTATGTAAGGGAAAACCCACTTCCAAAATAGCCTTATTTTTTGGTGCATGTTTGGTTCCTGAAACTTTTGGTTGATCCATGGTTGAGGGAGTCAGATTCTCCCGTTTACCGATGGAACAGAACCACCCACCTCACACAAAACATCCATTGTTTTTAGGTTTGGGAATATGTATTAATTAGTATGTAGGTACAATAAGTAGATATATGATGTATATGGTGTTATGTCGAAAAGTAATACTGTATGTATATGGTATGTTTACATCGTGTGTATACATGTACGCACGCACCAACTTATAGCTATGTTTCAGAATGTATGATAACCTATTGTTGGACTGTATCATATTGTTTTGATCATGTTGCTGCATGATATCATATGTTTATGTTATCATGTCATATTATATCATTTCATATCATATCATATCATCATATTATCTATATATATTGTATCATATAATATCATATTATATCATGTTATATCATATTGTTTCATATTATATCATATTACATTGTATTGGAATGTATTATGTCGCGTTATACTATATTGTACCGTATCACATCATCATTTTGTACCAGAGATTGCCGCCGCTCATTGGAAAGTGTGCCCAGGCGCCGTGATCAGATTGCCAAGGAGCAAGCAAAATTCACGCTGGGAAGCTCAAGTGGTTGTTGCTACTGGGATTGTTGTTGTCATTCATTATGACCAATATTATCACCATTATATACTATTATATTGTTTTTGTTGTTGTTGTTGTTGTTGCTGTTGTTGTTGTTGTTGTTGTTGTTGCTGCTGTTGTTGTTGTTGTTGTTGTTGATGTTGTTGCTGTACTTGTGTTAGTTTGATGACAATAGTTGTCATTTCGGCGCCTTTCCAAGAAGGATCATAGTTCAACATGGCTGTGCCAGTACCAGACGAGAGGCTAATTCTGAAAGCCCAACACGAGACAAAGGTTCATAGAGATATCCCCCTTTAGGAAAAAAATCCTGGTTGTGATTGTTACTGGGAGGGGGAGACTCTCAAAATATAATATTCATCTTGATTACATGTTGGGTTTTGAGTGATGTAAGATTCAGAATGGATATGATTCCATGTCTCCATAGTTCAAACCCCAACAGTGGCGCATAAAAAATGAGACTGTTTCTTCGATTTTTCTCGCCATCCAATATCTCACGGATGCTCCAGCCATCCTGTAGACTCAGGGAATCTGCAAAATTTGTCTCAGGGGGTGTTTTTGGATGATCTTATCATTTTTTTGGAGCCATTGTTTTTTTGAAAGTGGTCAAATGGTTTCAACCGAGGTCCGGTAGGTTTTGGAAATGCTTTTTAATTTTTATGCTCCAATTCCTTTTTTGCTAGTGGTTTTTGGAATGGGTTTTATGGTACCTGAACACCACACTTCAAAGGGTATTTGGAGCACTAGGGTAATATGTTTTAATCCTTTTTTGGAGTCATGGGATAATAGGATTCTTAAGGGGGGGGTGGTGATTCCCCTAATCATTCCTAATGTTCACTAAGCTTCCCCCAATCTTCTTGGGATTCCTTACAGTTCCCCAGTTACCCCCTCCCCTTGAACACCCCCTCCTTAAGAATCTTAGACTGGGACTGAAAACCCATTTAAGATCCACCAAGGGACATCATGGACAACATGCTCAAGGTGCCTCCCGTTTCACCATTGATGGAAGTCGGCCAAAAAGCCACTGTAGGTGGAGACGGTTGATTGTTCATGAAGTCGCCGATTCGCCGATGAAACTTTTGTTTTTTTGGGGAGATTGAAGGTGGATGAAAAGACCAATTGGTATGATTTTTTGAAGATTTATTAGTTATTTTTTTTTTTAAACTCCGACCAATAGGATTGGTTTTTAAGTGTTTGTTTCAGTATTTTCGTAGTTCACCCCCGCCAATTGGAGGAAATGATTCATCCAATTTGACGTGGGGCGCATGTTTGTTTTTCAAAAGGGGTGGGTATAGTTCAACCACCAACCATAGAAAATTATGTTGATGGAAGAAATCCTGCTGCACCAGTTGAGGTTGGTAGTTTATCCCATTATTTCTAGGGTTTTGTAACGTCTCAGGTGGTTGTTGGGGAAAACTGAACCATCAACAGTATCTCATCTAAGGAGGGATCGGATCTGATCGGATCCATTGTTTAGAATTTCCTGCGATTTTGAAGTTTGTAGGAACCTCCCAAAAAAAAATCACCAGGTGGGTTCCAAAAGTTTCAGGTTAAGTTTCAACCCATGTTTTTTCAATTCTTTATCATAGCCCATTGTCACCGTTTCTACAAACATGTTCTTGGCACATCCCCTCGCAAACCCAACAATTTGGGAAGGTACCTTGCTGTAGTACTACCAAAAAGACACTTCCATTGTTCATGTTTTAGATAACCTATTGGCATAATAGTTGGTTTGCATCACCAAGGTTTCTGATTGTTTTGGTTGTTCAGCGTGATTTGGTTGAGATTTTCAAACGCTGGCAGCATGCAGGTACTCCTTGAAAAGGGGTCGGAGGCCGGAGGCAGTGAGAAGAACGCGAAGAAACTCTCTGAGAAGCGTCGTTCTCGGAGGACATGCACCGAAAAGTCATCCTAGAACATCCAAACACACGGTGATTTTGTAGCATTGATAGCATTATCTTAAACGGATTGTACCAATTTGGCCCAAAGGTATGGCACGGTTGGATGAGTTGTATGGATAGGAGAGGAGCTAATGGTTTTTGGGTTATGAACAAATGTAACAAATGAAAAAAATCGTCTAGCAGCCAATCACAGGTCAAGTTCTACAAGTCTAGCTACTTTGTTTGATTGAATTTGTTGCAACCATGCGGATGTTTCCTTAGATGGTGGTACCTCCATTTCACACCCCAAGTGCTGATCATTTCTAGAAGGAAAGCCAATAGTTGTTGGGTACCACCATTTTAGGAAACCCCCATGTTTGCTACTAGATTTTGGAGTAGGCAAGGTTGACCTCTTCTTTCAGTTTTGTGGAAGGGTTGGGTCATATTCTCTTGGGAAGGTTTGTGATTGATTTTTTGGGATTTTTGAGTTTGGCTTTATTTTTGTTTGGAGTTTAGCAGACTCGTATCTCAACTATTCAAAATGGTGAATTTGGTGGTTTGCTATTTTTTAAAATTTTGTTTCGAAACCGGGCTTCCTGCAGGAGATAATGCCGAAAATATCCTATAAACCACCAAGATGAACCACCAATCTATGATGTCGAGTGAAGATATTTTGGGTATAAGTTTATATTTTTAACAGCTTTTTCACCTGCGATTTTTTGGTGATTCGCATGCCCAACAAAAAGAACAGGTGGTTCTTCGCTTTTTTAGCGAAGAATTCCAGGCCTCAGAATCTGAGGGCATCCGAAGCTTGTACAAGTCATCAAGTCCCTGCGGATCGTTGTTCCTAAGGTTGATGAAACAAATCCAACATTTGGGTGGAGAGTCAGGGAATCTCAGCTTCCAAAAAAACTTTCGGATCGATCTACAAAACAATCGGCAGGAAATCTCCAGTATTTGATTGTGACCAAACATTACAAATACCAGCTGTATCACTATATGATACTATATGTAGGTAGTTTTTAATGTGTATATATATATACATATATACATATATATATAGACAAGTACTAAAAACCTACGTGGTTTCAGACACACTGCATGATTCAGCCCAGCCAAAGGTGTGAAGGTCTTGAAATATTACTGTGAAGGATGTGTTTTTATTTGAGGTTGAAGCCCCAAAAAAAACTGATACAGCTACCTTGATGGACGAAAGTTGAACGTATACTTTGTATACAATATGACTAAGAATTAGTCTCAACCAATAAGAAAAAGCAACAGACCGCTGCAGTTGCTTTTTATTTGGATGATATATATATATAGAGAGAGAGATATATATATATATATTAGTTGGTGGTTTCAAAGATTTTTTATCTTCACCCCTACCTGGGGAGATGATCCAATTTGACTAATATTTTTCGGATGGGTTGAAACCACCAACTAGTATATATGTATATATATATATAATATGTATATATTTTTTTACTTTGTGGGTCCCATGGTTCAACCTAGGGATCCACCCACCACTGGTGGCTCTCTATTTGTTCAAAGGCCAGCACTATTGGCCTCGGCACCATCAGTGCTGCTGAAGAAACCAGAGGACTTGGGACATCGGGTCGATGGATAGGTTGACCGCAAAGGTGTTTCACCTTGTGGGGGTCACTATAACGTTATGTCAAAGGATGACCAAGAGGTTTGGGAAGGTGGGGGTAGGTAGTTGGTTGCTTTTTTTCGTAGATTTTTTGTTTTTTGATGTTTTTAGCCTGAAAAATTGGTGGAAACAACTGGTTCCACAGGGAACATGTTCACTGGGATTGATTGAAGAACCTCAGACTGGGAATTTTGACGCTGCAGTTGATATAACACAATTGTTTTTCAGATGGTTTTTTACGGCTACAATCTATTCATTGAAAAGATCTATTTGGGATGATTGCAGGGGAGTGGAGCAGTTTCCAAGCCCAGAGATTTGCTACAAAAAAAGATGTGATACAAAGTTAGACGGCTGGGCAGTCCACGAAAATTTCGGATGGTTGGATCTGTTGAGTCGGTTGGAATGCTTGTTTCGGGGCCGCTAAAAGGTAGGGATGTATTATAAATAGCCCATTATGCAAACTGTTGCCTGCTTTACCCTCAACATAAACATACAAAGACTGTCAGAAGATGCCATTTCACCAATGATGTGCAGGTCATTTGATTTCATCAACCTCATCTCCAATAGTCAGGTGAGCAATGAAAAAACCCTGGTTGGTTAGGTTATGTAGGGGATTATACTACCCAATTATATAGGGATTGTAATAAGCCATTATAAGGATCCTTATTAACCAACCAGCATCATGTGATTTCCGTCAGGAACGTCAGGGCTTTGACAGCCACGTGGTCGATTCTGTTCAGGTGGATTCCCGGGCACGGCGGATTTTTCAGGGGAGGAGTTTGGCGATACAGCGTACTGAACGAAAAGGATAAAATGGGAGCAATACACTGGCCCACTCAAACGGACCCTAACGGACCGGTCACTAGTTGGTGGTTTCAACTACTTGTTTTCTGAAAACCCGGGGAATTGATTCTAATTGAACACATATATATTTTTCAGATGGGTTGTTCAGGGTCATTCAAGCATTGGTGTGAACGTAGCCACATGGAAGCAACGCTTAGGCAGCCATTGTGGCTGCCTCAGGTTCTTTGACCCCAAAACTGATGGTTGGAATACCACCAAAAAATGGAGAGACAATGTTGCGGTCCCAAAAGTGACAATTATTCAATTTTCAAGTCATTGGGCAAACTGCTCAAATTTTATCAACCAGTCGACTTTCCGCTTTGCGCGAAGGCCTTGGTACAAGATCGTTTGGACTCTATCCAGAAGAATTTGGATGAAGTTGATGCCAAGGACGGGATTTTGTACATCTCTTGGTTCCAACCCCGAGGTCCAGGGGTTTCAAAAAGATTCGTGAAACAATTTTCCAAAAGCGCATCACCTTTCGATATTAAAGTATAGCTGATATAGGATAGACATTGATAGACTATAGATGACTATAGCCGATAGAATATAGCTGTACAACATCACCCTCCCTGAAACTAACATAGCACCTAAAAATGGATGGTTGGGATACTAGTTTCCTTTTGGGATGGCCTATTTTCAGGTGCTATGTTAGTTTCAGGGAGGCTAATTCTCATCCATAGCAATCCCCATTCACCACACTTGCAACACATGAAGATTAATTACCAAGGTCAACTGTTCACTTCCTTTGTTGAGGAGGTAATCCTTCTCTTTAACAAGAACCCATGTCTTTACCTATCCCATACCATCCATGTATAGTATATTTACCTACATTTACCATAAAAATCAACCAAATGTACGTAAATATACCATACATGGATGGTATGGGTATTGGAACTCCCTTGTCTTTCCGATTTTTGCAGCATCTGCAGGAGAAAGAAAGAGAGTCAGGGAACTTGGTGGGTATCGAAGTGTTCATGGAAAATTTCCCTCCAAAATTGAAACCTCTGTTTCGAAAATAGTTTGACTCATGTTTCCAGTGGTTTTTGTTTCATGTTGGAATTGAGAAAAACGGTGTGATTTCATCTTGTCTTTTTCACTGTTTGACCCTCATGAGGTAAAAGAACATGGCAATGGATACAAAGGAAAATCAACCCGAAAAGTTAATGCACATGTAGTTTCTCTTGAAGATGAGTACATGTGGCACGACCGTAATTTGACTACTCCATGAAGAAGTTTCCAGTGATGCTTACGGGGCTGTTAGCGGCATCGTATTTTTGGAGACTTGTTCTATATATTTTCTAGATTGTGTGGTGCTCAGTGCAAAATATTAATCACATTTCTCATTCATAGTCTTGCCTTTATCACATGATCTTGGGAGATAATCTCACATTCTCAAATTCGCATATTTACATCAAACTCAGCGTAGTCTTGACTACTTTACCTTTTGACTTGCAAAAACCTAACTCCAGATGTACGCCTCCATCTATATTGTGACCAACCTATACATCCCGGCCAAAAACCCTGGGTCATATTGCCTTTCAGGCCACAACTGACTGCCCAAAGTGAAGAAGTGAAACAGGAAACTTGGGATATACGGGAAACGGGGGGGGGGAGATATTTGCTGCACAATCGGCGGGTAGAGATAGTTTTTTTTTTTAATGTGGCAGAGGATTTTGTGGTGAAAAATGAATGATACCAATAACATGTCATAAACAACGTATCACAAAACCATGTTGGTTGGAATACTCATTTCACTGTTTTGTTTATCCATAAAAAGACAATGCAGTGTGCAGGTGAGTTGGAAAAATGCCACAAGTGACGGTCACTGCACTAGTGTCACTAGTGTTAGGATGTGCCAGAGGAATCAGGTGCTTCTTTCCAGCTATATATCTCAGTTTTGTATACTTACTTGCAGTACTCCCTCGAAAACTAACATAGAACCTGAAAATCACCCTGTTGAAAAGGAAAATCATCTTCCAAACCTCCATTTTTTGGGTTCCATGTTAATCTTCCAGGGGTGTAATAGAACACTAGGTGGTGGCAACTCAAACAATGTTTATATATTTACACCTCGACTTGGGGAAATGATCAGATTTTAACGATCCTATTTTTTCAGATGGGTTGGTTGACCAAACCACCACCAAGCAGAAAACATTTCTGGGTGGTTTCAAATATTTTTTATTTTCACCCCTATTTGGGGAAGATTCGCGTTTTGACTAATATTTTTCAAAGGGGTTGAAACCACCAACCAGATTTGCGGGGGAAGAGGACGTCCGGTGGTTCGGTGTTTCAATGGAGGTTTAAAACGTGACGTTCCGTCCAGGCGTATCGTGTTTGCTATGCGGCTATCAGTCATTTGTTTCTAGTTTCTACTTCCAAGAGGAGGTTGAACTCAAACATGTACCTAAAAACCAAGCATTGAAAACACCTGCTTTGCAGTGTACCATCCATCAACTCGAGCTTATAAGATGATTCAATCAATCTTTCCAATGAAACTCTATGAACTCACAATCATTGAGGTCCTATATTCCCATGTATTATTTTTGAATAAACTATTACATGACCAACCCCCGCGACCTCTGAGGTTTAGTAAGGGAAACCGCCTGCAAAAAAGGGTGAAGTATGATCAACTTTGATAGCCCAGAATTGTGACCGTTGCTTTTTCGGCTCAATGAATTTCAAGGAGGGGTGCTACGCCGGCTGCGTCTGCACCCCTTGGGCCTTCAGGTTTGCAGCGCAGCTGGTGGTATCTAAAATCTTTAAGCTAATAACAGGGAGCGATTTGGAGCTACTCCCCGCAGAAATTCTGAACACATTTTAGAATGATGTAGTTTTTAGGACAAGGAAGTATCAACATGACATGTCATGACAATACCTCGGACCATTTCTGTTTGATAAAACATGAAAAATCCACTTGATCCGTTCATGGTACCCAAAATCATCCACTTGTGAAGTCGTGTTTCAGTTCGATGGCTCCAGATCAATATCAAAATTGGATGTTTCACCAAAGAACCATTAAAATTAGGTTGTTTAGGGCACCAGCTTGGTATAATTACAATATCACTGAAAACACTTCCATATATATATATATTAAGGGTTACTTGAGGGTTACCATCTAAACTCAGGCAATTGTTCGGTGAGTCGTTTAAATGTTGCTATATTGTTTGTAGATACCCAGGATGTGACCATCTCAGATTTCTAAGGGCTTCACCACCAGCGATTCACGGAGCACCCTCAGGTCATGAAGAAGCTGCTGTTGTTGTTGCTGGCCGTCGCTTCGGCGCAGGAGGTGGCAATGACCCGAAGAAAAAAAACAAGAAAAATGGGCAAACTTTTTTGAGAAACCCCAACCGACTCCCACCTCCACACTCGCAAAGAATCAAAAGAAATTCTTTGGATATGTTGAGATCACATGAAGATTTCAAGATCACTGATTGCTGAGAAACAGCACAAACTTCCATGGGTTCCAACTAAAGTTTAGAGTTTCAAGACTTGAAAAAAACAAACACACTGGACCCAAACACGACCCGTTTCCCCTCATCACGTGTGATGAAACGGCAGGACGCCACATGCTCCATCAATGGAATTGGAAATGGATGTGTCAAGGCCCACAGTGTGTGCGAGAGCAAGAAATCTCAATGCTGTTTATAGCATACTATGCTGTTAAATATATCTTTAATCATGTTATCGGATAATTGGCAAGATATGACATGTCAGCAACAAATTATACCCATAGGATCCATGTATGGTATATTCACCTACAGTTGGCTTAGATTTATGGGTAAATATGCCGTACAGGTATGAAAAACATATTATTTTCATTATTGTTATTATGATTATTATTATTGGTAGTATTATCATTATTACTATACACAATAGATATGAACATACCCACATATATTATATATTTCCCAAACAATTGATATGCTTTTAAAATTTAGGCACACCTGCCACACTGTTTTTTTTACGCTCCAAGAAAACCACACCACACAGCCCCCTTCTTCCCACCCCTTAGTCGCCCACGGGGCGGGAGGCGAACCAAACTGCTCATTGCAAAGCACAAGGCTTTGATCCTGAGAAGTTGGGGTGTAAAACCTGCCGCGTCCTTGAGAAAAGGCCCCCCGTTACGTTTTCGCGTTTTTTCGTTGGGTTGTTGTTGTTGTTGTTGTTGTTGTTGTTGTTGTTGTTGTTGTTGTTGTTGTTGTTGTTGTTGTTGTTGTTGTTGTTGTTGTTGTTGTTGTTGTTGTTGTTGTTGTTGTTGTTGTTGTTGTTGTTGTTGTTGTTGTTGTTGTTGTTGTTGTTGTTGTTGTTGTTG
>DF239117.1:33119-72237 GCA_000507305.1 Breviolum minutum Mf 1.05b.01
TTGGGGGGGGGAAGAGGGACAAAACAGATCTGCAGAATGTCAGTGTTTTCTGTTTGAGATTTAGATGTTACTGTGATAGTATGTTACTCTGTTTGCATCGTTTTCAAAAGACACATGTCCTTTGATAAAATCCAACCGTGATGGAGGCCGATGGAATTGCAATCAGCATCCATCAACGTCCTCCTAGTAGATGTTCACACTGCATTGTATGTTTGTTGACGTGACATGGATCATGGTGAAGCAGCAGCAAAGGTCACACAAAAAAATACCCTCCCGAAGTTTAACATACAGTAGCCCCTGAAAAATGATGGTTGGAAGACTACTTTCCTTTTGGGATGGTATCTTCTGGGGCGAACTGTTAAACTTCCAGGTGGTAGGAATTACATGGATCAGATGCTCCCACAATGCAGACGAAAGACAAAGGGAAGGGAAGGGAACTTGCATCCTCCGAGAAAAAAAGCATCCCAAGTTACATGGACCGGCCACTAGTGACGTGTTAGCCATGTGACCATGTGGCACTTCTACTGAGATATGTTCCCCATGTACGGAATCATCGGGTGAATCATCCTCAAAAGTCCCCGACTTGGACCTCTACAGAATAAGTCAACAAAGTAGGGGAAATCTTATCCAATTTCAGATTGTTCGAGTTCTTTGTATCCAGATCTATACGCATTGTGCTTCTTTAGACTCCACCAGAGCTTGTAATTGAGAGGTTGATTTTTTAAACAAGAACTAGTTTACCAGGATTTCTGTTCCTACTTTCGAGCAGGATTTCTGTTTTGTCTGTTTTTTTTTTTGTTTTCAGGTGTGGGGTTCCATTTCCAACTCAACTGGCCTTAACCCACCAATCGTTGTCTAAATATGGCAAAGTTGCAGGTTAAAAGAAAGCGGTTTGGATGCCAAAGAATTGACATCTCAGTGTTTGGCATGCTGTGAGGAGGAGGGATCAAAGGGTTGGAACCGGGTGGTTTCGCTCATGGCCGCAATGGTGGTTTTGAATCAAAAGGATCCTTTGACTCTGACTGTAGTACGGCATAGTAAGGCACAATGATTGTTTTCATTTGTGGTGATGCGATGTTCTTAGACTGCCAACTCCCAATGAACATTTTGAAGAATTTTGAGTCTAGTGGCCTGCGCGATTAGAGTGGGGCGGAACCATAAGAGATAACGTATTAAATCCTGTGATTCCATTGGGGGGGCTGAAAAAAGAGACGGCCAGGGATGACGGCCAGTCGTTTCGCCAAGCCGCTAATGGGTGATGCAGAAAGCATGCATATAGTGAATCGAACCAGGTCAAAGTTGGCAAAGCTTTGTATGCTTTGCTTGTTTCTTTTCTCCACATGTAACGACTCAACACCAGCAAGGAAGATGGTAGGGACGCGATCATTTTTCATTTTGACTTAAAACTTACTTAAAACATTGGAGAGTTTTTGTGTACAATAGGTACAAGAAGGGGCCCCCTAACTACTATAAGTGGATTTATCCCTAGTTATACCCATTTACAACCATGGTTAAATAGGGTTTGCCGGGCTTATAACTACCTTATAGCTAGGGGGGACCCTTCTTGTACAGTTCTTAAGGTCCAACTGAATCCCGGTTTGTTTGTAATTGAAATGGACCACAGTTAGAGTGGTTCACAATGTCGATGATTTCCCGTTCCACCAACTAGCAAGCATGTCCCGTGAATCACATTGAGTTGAGGAGATGGTGATTTGGTGTTTGGTAAGTTTAGGGGAAAAAAAACAACCTGAGCCCAAAAAACAAACTGCAACATTTTTGGGGGGGTTGAAAATGAAGTGTAGATTCGAAGCAAGTTTCGTCAATTCACCCACATGATTGATGTATCAAACTCAGGAGCCCATCTTGGAGCTCTTTCCAAAGGCGGCTTCGGGGTGGGTTGTTCGTGGATCCAGTCGTTGTGAAGAAAAAACAGCAGCTTAGTGAAGATTTGGGTAGGCGACGGTTTAAGAGATGACGTTAAGGGTAAGCGAATTGGGATGTGGAAAACATGGTCAATGAATGTCAATGAATATCAATGAATCGGAGGTCAATCACTAACAACTGCTTAGTGACCGCTGATAGCGGCGCCGACACCTCACGTATTGCGTTTGAAACCTGGACTCCAAAAACGGCCAAAACATTTGGGTTGGTGAATTGTTATTATGATTTTTTCTATCATGGTTGTTAGTTATGATTATATTCACCAAAATTTAGTACATTTTTTTTAAATATACATTTGATTGTTGTATATCTTATGATTATGATTATATACTATACAATAGTCTTGTATTTTATTCAGTTCTTCAGGCTTTGATCATAGCATCTACCCCACCTGCATTCATTGCGGCTTTGTCCCAGGCTCGTCTCATTGCTGATGCCCAGCAACAGGAGAGAGACCAGGACGCGTGACACCTGGAATCAAAAGAATGCGTTTTGGGAAAAGGAATTACCTTGGTGAACTAACATATCCCCTGAAAAGGCATTTTTGAGTCGGTGTTTTTCCATTTCCCAAGATCTGATAATTTTAGTTCCCTTTGTGTTTTTGTTATGTTTTTCTTGCTCGTGAAAAGTATGGCAAATTTTTGTGGCAAGGTTCATTTTGATTTGTCAAGGGTGTTTGCGAATTTATAATACTCATGGCTTTTGGTTCAGTGTAAGCTAACTGACAAGAGACTTAGGACACGGTCATCTCTCAAGTCTCTCGTACATTACCCAAAAAGACCTTCATCCGATGCCCCGTTTTTTGCTTGCTAAATGGATGCTTTTCTCAACTTTTAGAACTTTGCCTTGAAAGAAGTGAAATGTTTTGTCCACCGGAAAGGTATTTTTTCAGAGAATCCTATGCTATTGGAGACCAGCACTTTTGCAGAAGGTTTTGGTGCATCATGTTTTTTCTCGGGGTGTTTGCCCCGAAACTTGGGTGATGATAATCCACTTTTGACTTGAGTTTTTGTTTCAGATAGGTTGTTCAACCACCACGTAGTTTTGCTTGATGAACATATTACAAAGTCACCCCAAGTCAAGAAGGTTGGCGTCCTTTTTTCTTCAGCAAAAACTTCTATCATTTCGGCATTTCGGTATATGGGAAGCAGTGTTACTTCCCACCCTTGGACCACGGGTTGTCATCTAATTTCATCCATTTTCGCTCCTTGTGTTCCCATGGTTTCCCTCAACTTCTTTCGGTAGAGAAACTTGGATTTCCGCCGGGTGTTTCATGGGCGATGGAGGATTTGCACGACTTCATCAAAAGGAAAGCTCCTCGTATTCCGAACCTTGAGGCAAGAGTTGTGAGTTGTCTGCAATGGTAGCTGTATAGCATGTTGGATGATGAGTAGTGCCAACCACAAAATATGAGAAATGTGTGTGTGTGTGTGATGCTCGATAAGTATGATATATAGTAAAACTGTGTATACTTGTAATATATATATATCATACCTTCTACAGATGTTAGTTGACATCGTGCGTTTATTGGTAGACCCGTTGTACAATCTATAGATTTCCATGAATCATGAATACAGTATTGTTACATCATACCCATATTGTTTATAATTATAGTATATTATTTATGATTATAGTATATTTCATTATATCATATCATATCACATCACATTATATCATATTTGCATGATATTATATTATATTTTTTGAAAATCTTGTCATACAGTATATTATATTTTGTTTTATCAGTTTATTTTATCTTATTTATCTTATCTTATACTATATTATATTATTTTATTTTATTTTATTTATATTAAATTAAATTATATTATATTATATTATACACCTCGGACCTTGTGAAGGTGAAACATGTATCACCCAAATCTGTCGTGCCAGTTTTTTGTTGCGTTTTTTTTGTCCCGTTGAAAAAAGCAGTTGTAGCAGAAAATAATGAATCGTTCATTTCATGTTACAACACCAAGTTCTATAAAAAAAGGTATATATGATAGTTAAACAAACACATGTTTCTGCATCACCGCAACAAAAAAAACAAACATTTTTCAGAAGGGACACGCTTTTTTAGCACATACAAACAATGGCCACCTTTTTTTGGGGGGGGAAGTAGGTGGATTATCAAGCTGGAGCTTCACCTGCGGTGGAATTGGAAACCACTGATGGCTCTGGGCGTGTACTGCGTGCAGACGTACGAGGTGAGATCGAATGATTTGGGGTGGGCCACTGGCGCAGGGTTACAAATAGATATGCCAATAGTTTTACTGCAATATAAGTTCAGTTTATAAAAATGCATCAAGAAGTGTCCATTCACAGTATTTCAATAACATTGAACGATATTTGTATGATATTACTACTCCCTGTGGATCAAGTGAAGCTTGCTAAGACTCAGGACGCATGTCGGTATGAAACCCTGCTGAATGATGGTTTTCTCATGTTCGTTTATCGGATGTTTGGTCTTTTGAGGATTTACCATACTAGTTTCGCGATTGCGTAAGGCAAACAAACTCATGATCAAAGTGTTGGTGTGGATTTTGCAATGTTTTGGGGTTGGGGGTCTTCATATAATACCTCAATTTCAACGCAAGCCTTGCCAACCGTTGGGATGCTTTACTTGACATCACCGGGTGATAAGTCAAGTCACTGATCGGACCTTTTCGACCCCTATGGCTGGATGGGTTTTATGGAACACCCTGGTTGGTTGGGTTTTTTGGGAGGGATTCGATTCTACTACCCAGTTATGTACTAGGGTGTGCATGGAACTTAGTAACTATATATAGTTAGTAAGTTGGGTTATTTCACCTATTTGGGGACGTATCCAACCTACTTATATTGGGGTGAACTAATCCAGTGATCCTAAGTACCATGGACATCCCAGTACCATGGACATCCCAGTAGGGATTATAGTAAACCAATATCTAGGTGGTGGCGGTGGCAACTCAAATATTATTTAATTTTCACCCCGAAATTTGGCGAAGATGTTCACCCAATTTGACTGACGATCATATTTTTCAAGGGGGTTGGTTCAACCACCAACTAGTGAAGATGTATTTCCTTTTTGAAGATTCGGGATTTTCCAGCTAGCCATCGAAGGAAAACCTACTTCCCCAAAGTTCACGGGACCAACAAATCAGGGAACCATAAATAAACTGCTTCTAACAAACTTCCAACAAAAAACAATTGAGCAGTGACAAAAACCCTAGGTTATTTGCAGTATGTAAGAGTATTATACTACCCCGTTTTTTAAGGATCATAAAATTGAAACACCACAAGGATCCCTATGCACCAATCAGTTTTTTATGGAATATCATAAGGGTTTTTGAACGTTGCTCAATTGCCCAAACCCACCGTTGCCAAAAACAGACGACGTGACGTCGGACCAACCACCAAGCCACCAAGCGACCGGTTGCATCCAGATTGGAAGTCGGACCACCTGGTACAGTTTCTCAACTTACGACTGCAGGTCAGCCAACCAAAAAAAAAGAGGGGATTTGTTGGATGTGGGTGGATGTTTTTTTGTTGAGAAAAAAATGTACCTAAGATTTATGTAGGATGCATGTAACATGTCAAAGATGGAAATATTTTCAAGTGACTTGTTTTGCTATGTTTTCCGAACTAACGACCTCTTACTTGGTACCTTAGTAAGGGATTTGTTGGGCTATTTCACAAAGAAAGCGAATAGGTGAAATTTCATCGGCTCAGCCAGATCTTTCTGAATGATAGACGATAGAAGTGATACTTGCCTTTTTTGAAGCATTTATTTCTAATTAATGTTCAACCCTATTTGGACAAAGGTTCCCATTTTGACGAGCCAGATTTTTCAAACGGCTTGTTCAACCACTGTGCAACTAGATATTATGGATGCCAGTGGAAAATGAAGGTTGATAGAGATCCCCTCCGCACAAAAAAGTAATGTCATCCCGGTGATGACTGGTATCCTGGGTGGGGTTTCCACCCCCAAACTAGATATACCCCCCCGGCCCCCTGAAAATGGCCTCTGAAAATAGGCCATCCCCAAAAAAAGTTCATCTTCCAACCATTGATTTTCACGGGCTATGTTAGTTTCAGGGAGGGTACTGGGATGTCCTGCCGGTACTTAGGATCACTGGATTAGTTCACCCCAATATAAGTAGGTTGTAAGTAAGTCCCCTAAATAGGTCAGTTTTAACCCAACTTACTAACGATCGTTACTAAGTTCCGGCAGGACACCCTAGTATATACTGTATTTATTTATATACAATAGAATTACTTCACACTTTCCAACCCTCACATCATCTTTGTCCCTCTTCGATCTGCAGGAAGCCGAAAAGAGTGATGGCATGGGAAATGGCGCCTGGAGCGCTGAAATTCAGCAACTTGGACGAGTTCTTTTAAGTCATCAGCGGGGGAAGCAGAGCATCTGTAGAAATATATAAGGAGAACAGGGAATCGTGAATTAATGACAAATTTTTGTGTTACAGAAACCTCAGGCTTTCCATTCGGTTGCCATTTTCCTCCCAATTTGAGGGCTGTTTTCGGCCAGTGGATTCTAGAACCAACAGAATTTCATTTGAAAAATTACCAGTTTCGAGGGGAATGATGTCACCACAAATCCAAGACCATAGGGTGAAGTTCTACAGGTCGTTCTCACAGTTAGCTACTCAAAAGTAGTAAAATAATGTGCCGGTGATTTTTTTTCACAATGCCTCAATGATGCAGGTGAGGAGTGATCAAACACGTGGTTATTTTTTGTTTATATGTGGGGTTTTCACTGGTAAACCAACTACTCAGTGGTGGTTTGTTTCAGCTATCTTTGGACTCTTTCAGCTGGTCACTTAAAAATCCAATGAGATAAGAATTGAGGGATCATTAAATGGGACCCATTTTGGGGGATCAAACACTGCAAATGTATGCAAATGTAAAGGGGTTGAAATTTCCCCTACCGAAAATTCGTCCCCTAAATGCTCACTACAAAGGTGTTTTTTTTGGGCCGTTTTTGTAGGAATCTATGACAAGGGGGATGCAAATGTATGGTACCCTCCAGTAAACTAACATGGCAAATGGAAAATCACCATTTTCAATAGGGAATACATCTTCAACTGGTCCATTTTCCATTGCTATGTTAGTTTACCAGAGGGTAATGTTCAGGGAATTTCTCGAAACTGCGTTTTGTTTAAGGGTTGGCTGGAATTAGGACCATCCACTGATCACAGATCCTGTCATTGACCAACGTATAGATTTCATGACAACAAAAGTGACACTTTTGTTGCCAAAAGAAGTAGATGAATTTTTCTGGAAGGCCACATCTTGATGTGCCTAAAAACAAAAATGGCTTGTTTGGGTTATATATCCAAGATGTCCATAGCGATCCGGATCAGGATCGGGATAGGAAAATTTTCCACCTCACTTGTTGCTGGCTGGCATCTTCCAGGAGTTGTTCCGGCTGACGCTTGAACCAACTACCTGAGGCCACCCTGACAAAGGAGGGAAGAAAAACGTTGGCTGGAAAATCTCAGCAGATACAAATTTGATAATATGGAAGCTGCCAAAACCTTGGAATAGTGCGACCGGGAGGAATATTCATCATTAGGTTTGTGAACTATGTTAATTTGGCCAGATGTTTATATAGATTAGTTTACCAGACTTGAAAACTCAAATCCTCTTTTGGAAATGGCAATCAACCTGAGGTTGACTGCAAGGTTTGGCGGTTGATACAAGAAAGCACGAAAAAAGACAACCAAATCATGAACAGCATATGAAACATGACTACTTTGGATTTACTAATCACCTATGGGTTGCAACCAGCATGTGAATCTCAATGGTTTAAAATTTTGGGTTTGGGGATCACAGAATGCGTGCGTAAGGACCCCTTTTCTCCAACTTTCTCCAGGTTTCCTGGAGACACTCAGCCTCTAAAGAATGGGTTGAATCTCCCACTTCTTGTTGGTGATTTGGGGGGAATCTATTTTTTTTGCAGATGGAGGTTTGAACGGACTTTGGGAGATTCCAGCCCCAGCGTGGTAAACCGCAAGATGGTGCAAAGCTATCATCATAAGTTCCTTCAGGGTCATTTTGGAAGACCAAAATGAAAATAGGTTGATGTGTTCATCTTCTGACGAGATCAAGCGTTGCTGGTGTCTTTGTATTTCTGGACTATAAGTTCTCCACCGTCGCAAACGTAAACCCTTGAAGTTTTAACAAGGGAGCCTGCAATGAGACTGAAATGAAAACGAGATTCCTCCTTGGCAAATCCTCCTTGTCAGGTTCATTCAGGTTCCATATCAAAAGTTGGAAATGTGTAATTATATGGTACCATTGCCTGTACGTTCAATCTGTAGCTGTTTGTGAGTTGGAAACTCATGTTACTCAACAGTGATATGTATTTTATCAACTTTAATGCCGGGGCTTATTGTTGATAGCCTTTTCGCCATCCGGCGAACACACACCAACTTGAGGTTGGTAGTTCATCCCATCATTACTAGTTTTTTTGTTCAGGATGTTTAAACATCCCAATTTGGTTAGCGGGTTGGGATCATTGGAAAGAAATAGTACTCACAGAGCCACAAAATGCACTTACAGCAACTAGTTCGAAATCCGTACCAGGACTTGCGAGGCTTTTTTGGTCCAGTTATGCAGAGCTGTGCACCATAGGAAATCGTACTCAGGAGCAGTATATATATATATATACATCATTAGGAAACCCGTACTAACTTCGACTAAACCTCTGATAAATTTTATTTTTGTGTGTGTGTCTCTCCACATTAGGGAAACCCACAAAATCATTCAAAGAAACTGGTTGAGTTTGGGTTTTGAGAAATTTTAGAGACACACACGAGTTTCCATGTTCAAAAAGCATGTGTTGTTTGTTTGCCCCAGAGTCTTCTAGCCGTGTTCTCTTTTTTTGGAATGACTCCTCTTCTAGGAAATTCCACCAAAATTTGTCCCTGCGGCAGGCACGGCGCTTCATTAAGGAGCCCGGTCATGCTGATACCTATGTGGGATTAAAGGTGCCGATGGAGGAAGCTGCGTTTGCCTTTTTTTCACACGTTCTGTTGGAAATGTGTTGGAAACTGTTGTGACAGAAGTTTACACACTGGAAGATTAACATGGAACCTACAATCCATGATAGTGTTCCAGCCATTAATCTTCCGGGGTGTAGATGTTTCAGTGACAATGATTCGGTAAGGAGAAGTTTCACGTGGATGCAAGGTCAAGTTGGTTAACCCATTGGATCTCACCACACGATTCGATAAAACCGAACTCAAGAGACCTCTCTTCAAGTTAGTGTCGTTTAGTAAGGGAAACCTCCAACAAGTTGCCTTACTTTGGGTTTGATGAAATCATAAGTCTAGTTTTTACTACCAGGATGGATAAGTTTGGTGCTAGAAACCCCGTGAACTAGAGTGCTTAGTTTTTTGTGCGCCAGGCAAATCACTGAAAAGATGGGGTGCAAAAAAGAAGTCCCAAATCAATTGGTTGGGGTATGTTGGGGTAAATGGCCAGCCACCTCCTCAACTGGTCCAACCCCAGTCATCTTTGCAGAGTATCAACACATGGCTTGCAGTTGTTTTTTGCAATGTCGGAAAAGGTGAACTTTATTCCACATCACAATCCTGATTTGGTCTTCTTCAACGAGCACCTCGGATGTTTTTGGTGAAGTCAACACGATGGTCCGGTTGTTTTGGGGCAAGGAACTTGGTGACTTAGTAGTGATGGGGGAAGGAGTCCTAAGAGCCTGCTGCTATTGTCAGAGTTTGGTATGCTTTGAACCTGTGTGTTTTTTTCGCTGTTTTGCTAGGTAATTACATCTTCATTCCAAATAAAAACCATACCTTTGAGCGACTGAAATCATCCACAGATGCCACAGAATGTGATGAATGTTCCTCTTCAAGCTCAGCCATGTGGGTATGAAAATTTGTAAAAACTGTTACACCATGGAAGATTAACGGCTGAAACATAATCATGGAGGTTTGGTTCAGATTGTTTTCCTTTCTAAATGGGTGATTTGTAGGTTCCATGTTAATGTTCCAGGGTGTATGTAGGTGGTTTACTCTCCATGTGGCATATGTTTCTCAGTCAAAAACGTCCCTAGGATTCCGCTGATTCACCAAGAACCGACGTGGTGAAATTAGGATCCCATTCAATGAGGGGTTCTCCAGTTGTCTAGATGCAGTATATGAGTCTGTTCAAATTTTACCGACCTCAAACACGAGTTTTCATCCCAAATGGTGGTTTAGTACGGGAAATTCCCTATGAATCAGGGAAATCCAGGTTGGTGAAATATTATAATTTGACCGGATGCAGTGGCTTCTCCCAATCCTGGAGATGATCCAATGTGACAAGCATAGTTTTCAAACAAGATGTTACAAAACTACAAACTACTTATCTTAGCAACTTTTTTCATTAGATATTACCACCTCGAAAATTGACATGTCCCGAAAAAAAGGACCATTTCATGACTACCTGGTGGTTTCAACTCTTTTTTCTTTCTACCCCTACCTGGGGAGATAATTAAAATTTGACTAGCATCCGTTTCAAATGGGTTGGTTCAACCACCAACTAAAAAAATGTTGTACAATACCCTAAAGGATCCAGGCATGTCCTAGTAAAGGGATTTCCTCCTACAATCCTATTCTGTGCGATTGGGACCATCATTTGAAAAGGGACCGTTTCAAAAGGAAAACATAACTTCCCAGCATTTTGCAGGGCAGATATCATGGTGCCGGAACGTTCACGCAGAAACTCCTCCATCAAACGCCTTTGAGGCATGGAGAGGAGATGGAACGTTTGGATTTGGGTCGCTACTCCACGAAGCAGAGCCCTAGATTTCAAAAGAAAGGGATGTTTTGTTCATGTTGATGTAGAAAGTTGTTGTGAAGACCATGGTGACGGTGATGTGGAGTGATGATGATGATGATGATGATGATGATGATGATGTTGATGATGATAATGATCGTTATGATGGCGATATTGCCAGCAACTAAATAGGCCATAACACTGATGGCCATGACTCAAACAGCGATGGCATATCATTGTCATGACCCATGACCAGCTCCGAATCTCTCATTCTCAGCTCATCATTTTCTTTCCACAGACGCCACGTTAAGGATCCACGATTTATTGTCTTCTAAAGGCTTCAAGCGTCCCTTGGATGTCGGGAAAAAAGCCAGAGATTGGAGGATCCAAGAGACGAAAATGCCTAAGGAAGTAGGGAGGTATACCGTTCCTCCGGGGTTGGGAGTGGTCGAAAATTCATGGGTCATGAAACTACCATAAATTAGATGGAACAAACCAAGCAACAAATGCAGCTTGGGTTGGTAATTTGTTTATGACCTCCTGTATTTGAGTGATGGATCAAACAAACCTTGAGCCTCAAGGTTTACAAAGATGAGATTCAAGGTCTTGTAAAGTTTCGCCCTAGCCTTCCAAGGTTCTTATACAAATTGACTGCAGCGGAACACGTTCGTGGTTCATGGTTCATGAGTTGAGGGTCATGTCAAAGTATTTCCAAGGAAGTCTAGCTCAGAATAAGACGTGTGAGATGTGGAAATCTTGAAATATCAATGTATAGTGTAATTATACTGTATATCTGTATTTCACAATGTATATCAGTACTTCGTAGTCTCAATACGGAACTTATTTACTCAATACACAGGATACTATACGATATTGAATTATGTATGTACAAAATTTGTATCAACTATATTGGCTATACAATACATAACTCATCCAATCCCTTCAAAAAAGACTGCTTACCCTACCGAAGTTTTTCACCGGTCCCGGGTAGGAAGTCGCCGGTGGAAGCTACCGAGGCAAAGAAGCGAAGAAGTATCGAGGAGAAATTCGTACTTGCAGTGGCTGACGTTTAGATCAATTGCCTGAGGTCAGGACCTCAGTCTTGTCATATATAGGTGGTTGGGTGTGGTTGGTTGGTGCAAAGGGGTCATGAAATATATAGCTTATAATTTTTGGAGGGGGTCTCGAGTCTCAAGAATTTTGGGTGACCTGAAGATATATCCAGCAAGGTTTCCTTTTGAAATTAGAAGATCTACTTGGAACTTTTGGTTTGGTGGATTTTGAGGAGTTTTGAAGGTACCACGTATGACTACTTTCAAAATATTGTTTTCTTTTTCACGCTTGGGGGAAATGATCCAATCTGACGAGCATTATTTTAGTGGGTTGGTGGGTTGGTGGGTAGTTTAGACACCAGCTAGATGACCTTTCTGTCAAACCCTTTCTCGAGACCTTTCAATTTCCATCCTGGGTCCAGGTGAGACGTTTCGTCTTGGGCGAAGGGAACGCTGACTCCTACGTGGGCCTACGGTGTCTTAAGCCTTGATAGTTTTTGAAAAAATCGCCTGTGAGGGTGGTAGTGGTGGGTTTTA
Organism: Breviolum minutum Mf 1.05b.01; assembly: GCA_000507305.1. NCBI lineage: Eukaryota > Dinophyceae > Suessiales > Symbiodiniaceae > Breviolum > Breviolum minutum. Next base: position 45,434 of record DF239117.1, read on the forward strand.
CGGGGGGCTGGGGGATGTACCCTCCGGGAAACTAACATAGCTGGCTGGAAAATGGACCCAGATTGAAGATGTATTTCCTATTGAAAATGGGGAATTTTCCATGGCTATGTTAGTTTACCAGAGGGCATGTTTGTTATTTCTTGTTGTATTGGTTGTATCTGGAGTACAGTATCACAATTTGATTTCCCCTTTAAGTCGGCGCAGTTGGATGAATTTTGTTGTGACATCACAGCAGATATTAAAGAACACCAAAATCGACACCCCAAAAAAGTACATGTAGCATACTTGGGCCTGGCTATTCCTTGTGACCTTTTTGGGATGGTTAAGTGACCCTTTCCAAGGTGAAGTGACTTTCAACCAAATTGATAAAAGGGTCACTTCGAATTTGAATCACCTGGTACTTGTGTGTATGTTTTCGTGATGTTGCTTTGTTTTTGCTGTTTACCAGAGGATTCATGATCATATTTATCATTTTGGGAATATGTTTGGATGTTTTTCCAACCATCGAGAAGTCGCAAATCTAAACATAGCATAGCCAGAAAAAGGGAAGTCGGTTCTACACACTTCTCTTGTAGGGGCCATGTTAATCTTCAGGGTATGAATTGATTTTCATGATTCCACTGCTGGCTCATGTTGGCTGGCTCCACGTTCTGATTTTTGGTATCACAACTCTTCTGTGAATTAATGTAAAAATACATCTACGTAGCAAATCTGACAGAAATCCCTTGAAATGATCTAAGATCCTGGATTTTTTAGATGACGTTCAGAATGTTGTGACTTTCTTTGGAGTTGCCATGATTCAGGCTCAGTTTGTTGTCATGATTGAAATCAACCGTATGCCACAAATTAAAATGCCATCCTTCCCTCCCATATCTGATTGATTATCTAGCTGGTGCCTGGAATGAGCCAGAGAAAGAGCGACATTAGATACACCCCGGAAGATTAACATAGACCCTGAAAATGATGGTTTGGAAGATGATTTTCCTTTTCCAGGGGTGTATTGTCAGGTTCCATGTTAATCTTCCTGGGTGTATCTAATGTCCGTTTTATTGAGGTTACTTGCCACACCTTATGTTACACTGCAGTGGTTAAAAATACTCTCCGTGTTCTCAGTTGCAAGTGATGGCAACAGGATGATGCCGTCATCCACTGAGAAGACTGGGGAAGACTATATAATCAGAATGATAGTTTACCCTCGCAACGTTTAACGTAGCCCCTGAAAATACGCCATCCCAAAAGGAAATTCATCTTCTAAATATTTATTTCCAGGGGCTATGTTAAACTTCGGGGGCGTACACCAAAAAAAATCGCCGAAGGGTTTCGGCGCTTGTTGATGTTTTTCAAACCTATTTTACGATTCCCTCCTTGTTTTACCATGTTTTACCATGTCACAAAAAAAAGGCAACCTCATTCTTTTCCATAGAAATTGGGCCAAAAACTCGTCGTTTTGCTTCAGCTGCCTCAGGCTCAACTTTGTTCCTCATCATCCACCGGTCTTTTATATGTTAGATGAGAATGGCAAAGAAACCGAGACGATGCTTGGTTTCTTTAGAAGGCCAAACAAGGCGAAACGAAGGGAGAAGCACCCTGAAGTGGGTTGGTTTATGATTCAATGAGAAGAATCTGAAATTTGACGCACTGGAATTTCGGAACAACCATCCACACAAAGCTACATATTTTTGTGTGACTTGTTGTTGTAGATTGACTATGCGGCATAGTTGAAATTTGCTTCTTTTAGCTGAAGAGAGGTTTGGAGACTTTTTAGAAGGTTTTTCTTTTCTTTGCCAAAAAAAGCTTGATGACTAAAACGCCTTCAACCGGAGGTGATAGCAAACCAATGCTCGACTTTGAGTCACCAATCGACCTTGGTGTTTGTTCAATGGAGTGAAACCTGGTTCCCTTAATAGGTGGGATCGGTAGCATATAATCACCCCATGAATATATATATATATATTATATATGTATATAAGTGGTATATAAGTGGTATATACTGCCAATTACGGGATTATATATTACCTACCACCTACTAAGGGAACCAGAAACAGCTATTGATTTGTGTAGAAAGAGCCCTGGTTCAACTGGCAAGAGGCATGTTGAACAAGTTTACATTGTGACTTGTGTATAAGGATTATAATAATCTACCTGGTGGTTTCAAATATGTTTTTTATGTTCATCCCTACCTGGGGAAATGATCCAATTTCAATTTGACTAATATTTTTCAGATGGGTTGAAACCACCAACTAATAAGCCAGTGTAAGGATTAATTGCTATGAACCAATCATCAGCATAGGGGTTTGGCACCATTCCATCAGCTCCTTTTCACCGAGAAAATGCGAAACAACTCCCTGAGGATTGATATGAGTGGATACAGCTTCGTAGGCTTACAGGACCTGGAACGGTTGGTTGTAAAAAGGGAGGGATTGCGGTTGGATATTTGAAATAAACGACGCATTCTGGCAAAACTGCAGGCTGGATCAGGTTTGATGATATACACCCTGGAAGATTAACGGCTGGAACCTACAAAATCACCCATTTGGAAAGGAAAATGATCTTCCAAACCTCCATTATTATGGTCCATGTTAATCTTCCAGGGGTGTAGCTGATGTTTTTTTTAATGATAAGCTTACCTCATCAATTATAAACACAAAAAAGTGCTGCGGGAAAGGGTAGTACGGAAGGTCAAAAAGTTGACCTTCCCGGGCCAGAGCCATTGGTGGAAGCCCACATGCTGAACGAATTATATACGATGGTTACAATTCTTTTTCGGGTAACGTTACATAGCTCCCAATACCTTCCCAAAAAATCTGTCACACATATTCACGACAGTCCCCTTCCAAACTGCTTGGGAAGAGGGGTTGGCCTGCTTTTGCTTACCTCCCAGCTCGGTGGTTTCGGCTCGTTTCCCCCCCTCCCAATCCCCAGTAGAGCTGGGGATAGAATCCAAGAGTTAGTATCACAAAAAGAGTTGAAACGTTTTGATCTTGCATCTTTATGTAACATTGATTGAATTCACTTCTGTGTAGTTTATTTTGGGATGTAGAATTATGTGGAACATGATGTACATACAAAGAAAATAGATGTACACAATGGTGGAACCAACAAAAAACACATCCCGGTATTTTTTGGAGCCGATCGCCACGGATCGCTACAGGAGTTGATGGCCAAGAAAGGTTTTCGCAAAAAAGAGCTCCTTTAAGGTTCAAAGAGATCATCAGCTAAATGTGGAAGAAGTTGAAAACAGCGGTGTTTTTTTTGAAGAACTTGAAGGTTTGAAAGTTGAATGTTCAAAACATGTTTCTTTATGTATCTTTTAACTTGTACATGACTTGATTAATCAAAGAAAAGTTCGAAGAAGTGTGAATATGATGATTTGAAACCAACAACTTTTGTTGTTTCCACCAGCCACCCTGCGTGGCCTGTCGGCAAGAAGGGAATCTGCACAAAGTTGGACCGAAGAGGAAGATGACTCTCTTCGGATGATGAGCAGGAAGGGAAGCGTTGGATGCTCTGAAGGGTTTTCAGACAAGCTAGAACATGGCTGGCAAGCGATAGCTGGTGAAGTTTTGCTGTGGCTGTGCAAGAGATGCAAGAAGCAGCGAAAGAATAGAGTTTACATAGGGCTGCCTTCAAACTTGAAATGACTAGACTTGAAGTCTGGCTTTTTGCCTGAGTCTAATATAGATTTATGTTATATGTAGAATAGATATTATTGGTAATGGAACGATAGCTGTGTCTAAGATGCAGGTGTTTTGCAAGAGTCATCGACTTTGCTATCATGTTTTATTCTGTAGTTTGTTGTATGTTTGTTGAACCAACTATGATGCAAACATTTTCGAAAAACTCCGAAGTGATGTGTGCCTTATTGAAAAGCTGGTGAGAATCTCATGATGCGAACCTTTTTTGAAAACAATATCCATCTCAACATGTTCAGTTTTTTTGCAGCAAGTACAGTAACAAGTAGATCCACTTTGTGGTGTTCCCCTCCTAATAACAGTCACCACCGGCATCACCATTTTTTTTTTGGTATCCCAAACTTACCCTTTCTTTCCCCTTGTTATTGGGAGGAGGTTCACATCCCAAGAGAGATTTCAACGCGAGGGAATCTTGCAACACTTGCATAGCTTTCTTGGTTTTGTCCCTTGGTGCGGAACCAAGCAGCGAATCTGAGAAGGATTTGCTTGTTTTGGCCAAAATTTTAGCGCCAGAGCCAGGAGATTCAACGTTGACATTTCTCGCCCTAAAAAGGGAGAAGATATGGAGAAGATGCTACTGTTACTAAACTTTGGCTGAATTTGATTGGATTTTTTCCATATCAATTGGTTAGCCAGATTTTTAAACATCCATCAACCTCGTATGGAGTAAGAATGGTCCTGTATGGTCTGAATAAGAAGAATCCTGGTTTCGATTTTGTCAACAAATTGTGGTGAAGCTTTAATTTTTGCACCAACCAGCCGGGAAGGGGGGAATCAATCAAGATTAAGGCCTCCAAAATATGATGGTTCCAAATTTGGGGGTGCGAGTTTTGGGGCAGCAATAGTGATATTTGCTTATATACTTGTCCAGTCTAGTCAAATTATAGCGACCTCACACGACCTCACCCCAAATGGTGGTTTAGTAAGGGAAATCCCCTTATTTCAGGGAAATCTAGGTTGGTGAAATATTATAATTTGGCCAGACTTGTGGTAGATCCATTTTGTGAGGTTGTCATGATTTTGAAGCAGCAGAAGAGTTCTTTGAGGTTTAAACAAAGCACCAAAGGCATTGTGGGCGAACATAGCAAAACCAAAACAGCAACAACAACAACAACAACAGCAGCAAGTGCAACAACAACAACAGCAGCAAGTGCAACAACAACAACAACAACGGCGGTTGATACTGCTTATTTATCAGGGACCCCCCAAGTCTTTCGCGTGTGTTTTTCAAACATTCTATCTTCAATAAACAACTGAATTTCAGGGCCCTGGTTAGGAGGAGAGCCCAATTGTACCAAACTTGGAACTGGCTGCATGTGCTTCGTATCTAGCCAGCAGCATGACATGGGAAAGAGCCATGAAGTGCACTCATGGGTCCAGGGGTGAGCACAAGCAGCAGCCCCTACCAGTCCTTGGCGAAATTTGGTGCAACTGCACTAGTGAACTTCATAAGGTCCCACATGTTTATTCCCAACATGTATCAACATCCATCCACAATTATAGTCTGGGTGGTGGTTTCAAATATTTTCGGAATTTTCACCCCTAAAATTGGGAAAGATTCCCATTTTGACGATCATATTTTTCAAGTGGGTTGGTTCAACCACCAACTCATAGTTCACAACTTCTTCAAAGAATGATCATCCAGATATCAGACTGTTTGATTATGCCACTACTCGAGACGAAAAGACAGATGGGTTGGTGCTTCACATGTTGTCTTTATTGAGCTGGAGGACCAACAGCGAACCCACCGCGGTTTTCCGGTGACTGGCTGAGATTAGTGCCAATGTGGTGGAGACCGCTGAGTCGGGACACTGTTCTTAGACATTTCTGGTCGTTTCATGGACTCCCTGAAACAAACAGCTCGCTCATGAAAAAACGCATCTTTCCCGGTAAATACCATCAAAATGGTGGAATTTAATAGGCTATGTTAGTTTCAGCGAGGGTTACTAACTTCAAAATAGTACCAAGAAACAGGGGGGAATTTTTAGGAGGCTGAGGCTGGATGATGCTGGATTTTTTGGGGAACTTGCTGCATTTATTTTTCTCAGAAAAGATTCATGACTTGCGTAACAAGTTGAGAATCAAATCATTCGAAAAAGGATCATCTTCCAACTTCCAACCGACTATTTCTGAGGGAAAATCTGACAAGCTCTTGCAGCAATTTGATGGGAAGATGCACAGTTTGATTCGAAGAGTCTCTCATGTACGGGTTTGTGATAGAGGTATACTGCTAAAAAATACTCTAGAAACCTTTCCTGTAAGTGCAAAATCCCATGGCATTTAAGATTGCATCACAAAAGTGCGCGGCTTGTTTTCTACTCAAAAAATGGCAGTTTCGTCGCTGTTTTCTTCACCTTCTGAATGTCTCGTGGTCTCCGGCAGGTTTCCAACGGCCATGAGTTAAAACCGCGTTTTACAACGGTCAACTCCAGCTCTGTAACAAGAGGATGTTGCCATCCATTGCTTGAGGGAGGTGAGAAGCCAGGAAAGATGCCATGACAGACCTTAGAAGACCTTAAAGACTTTGCGATCCGATGTCGCGATGATTGCAGTGAAGTTTGAATGTGACGTGATGGACCAAGCACGATCTTTTTAAATAACGAAGCCATCTAGACTCAGATGGAATGAGCTCTACATATAGCTTGAGACCAGGCAAAACCCGGATGTAGTAGAATAGAACTTGAAAAGAATTATGGCATGGGTTCAACTAGGGGGTACCTATAGATAAGATGACAAGGATAGATTATAGATTGCTCAGATAGTTTCTTCATAACAAAGGGAGGCTAGTATTTTGCGGGCGTGTGTGTGAAGCTTCTAGATACATACCTTACTGAAATGAAGAAATGATAACTGAATGAGCTTCATTATGAGGGGCCCCATGATCTCAAGATTCACTATTTATTTCAAGCGTGACAATAGCCGTGTTCGTAGAAAACGTGGCTATGGTTATTGCTCAAGATTCGTAAGCCCGGAATTGCTGGACCTATCAAACGTTGCTGTTCCGAAGTATGGCGAGACCAAAAATAGCCATATTTGAAGCCGTACATACATTTTCCAAACCATCATTTTTGGTATCCACATCATTTTTTTCAGTGGTGTGCCCAATTTAAAGGTATTTTAAGTGTTTGGTCACTTTACCATGCACCTTCTTCTTACTGGCTTCTTATCTTCGCATGTACAAAGCTGTCGAGTCCTTACCACTCGCGACCCAATCACTGTTTGGAGAAGTTCAGACTGTATAAAGGAGTACAAACCTACATTCTTCGAAATCAAACATATATGATTAGTTCGTTTGCAGTAGCTCATTCACACTGATTCCAGGGAAGGTTCTTCAACTTTTCTTCACTAACTTTTTCTGGAATGAAACATATGTGTTTTACACTCAGCGGGATCCCTGTTTACCACACATTCTAGGTGGTGGTTTGATTTTTTTATTGGTTCCCCGGACGCTTGGGGAAATGAAGCCATTTTGATGAGCATGTTTTTGCAGATGAGTGGTTTAGCCGCCAATGGATGTTTTAGAGGATGTATATGTACATATAAATAGATGGTAAATTGATATGATATTCCATGTATATCTTTACATGTTTTTTTATATTTATATAATCATATAGATATTGGCAATGGATGATTAGATGTACACAGTGTGCCACATGATACATGTTGTTTTCCGAATTTCCACCGCACAAATCAATCTTAATTGTGTTTAATATGTATGTGTATATATATATACATGATTTGATGTGTGTATACATCTATATATTCATACTTACACAGAATATCCTTTGGTGCATATCATTGATGATGTGAAATCTGGATTCAACTTGGACCTTTGACTGTCCCGTTTTTTCTGTGACATACGTGTCTAGTGTGCGTTCCCTGAAACATTGGCAAAACATTGATGTACCAGGCATGGATAGAAGGTGAAGTCATGTTGGAGAAGAATGGAATCTTGAAGTTGACATGAACTGGGCATATCTTAGATTAGCCTTATTCCCCTAGCTCCTTTGAGTTTAGTGGGATTTTATATGCAACCCACTAAGAGTTTAGCTTTTACCAGGGCACCTAAGGGTTGCCATGTGAACTTTGGATGATAATCGGATGTTGGGTTGCCCCGAATTCTCCCAGTGGTGGTCTTGCGGTGGGAGGATCCAGAAAGACTTGACGTGAAAACGTTGCAGTGACAAAAAAGGCAGAATCGCCAGCAACGTGCTGAAAGTAGCTCATGTTGAATCCTTCTGTTGATGTAGAAATCCTGCACCACCTGGGATGCATAAAAACCTGTAAATAATGGGCTTTTGCTACCTATCGCCTATCAACTGGTGCAGGATTTCAGCCATCAACAGTTCCTTAGCCATGTGGCAGGAGATGTTCTGAGGGAACTCGCCAGATCCCTGTAGACTATCATTTAATTGCCGTTGGACTTGAAGTCACAGATACACAACAGACACTGCTGACGCCTCATCCCTTCACCAACTAGACTTTGCTACCATTTCAATATATAACTTCAACTACTCTTGAGTAACAGTTAACAACCATCACCTTAAATTTTCTATTATGCCATTTGATGTTTTTTTTTAGAAGTTTTAAAGTCGGTTTCCCTTTGCATACTTTGCCCCCCACACTTTATTGCCGCCATTTTTTTCTTCGAAGTGATGTGATGTTGTAAGTGACTGAAGGCACAGGCTCGTTGTGAGGAGATGAAGGCAAAACTGGAAGCTGCAGAAGAGGTGGCCTGTGACAAGGAGGCCCCATTTTGACAGGGGGAGAAGGGATAGGGTATACCTTCCAGGGAATTAATATATCCCACCTGGGGAAGTTCGGAAAATCATCGACTCAAAAAGACACACTTTTCCAACCTAGAAAGTCGAAAGTCATGGATTTTTTGAAAAAAAATCTTCTCCCCTTCGGATTTTTTGCAAATGGGGTGCCTTCCTTCACTGGATTTCCACATGTTTTTGACCTCTCCAGGTGGCTGTGGTTAGCCTGAAAACCGTCTTGGATGACTCGGACAAGATGGCCAAGGTTGAGAAGGGCTAGTCAGTTGAGATTTTGGACCCCAGGAGTTGGAGGTTTCCAGATCAGATTTCAAGAAAATGGTGTACCTAGGTGGTGGTTTCAAAGATTTTTGGAATTTTCACCCCTATTCAGGGAAGATTCCCATTTTGCCGATCATATTTTTGAGATGGGTTGAAACCACCAACTAGTAACATACTGACATACGAAAGAAGAATTCCTGCAACATTTGGTAGTTGAAATCCCATAAATAAACGACGGGTTAAACAGCACCATCCAAACGGTGGTTGGGAATGGGATTTCTGAACCATCAACAGTGGCACCTGAAACATGGGATGATTGGAATAAGGATCGTTTCCTTTTGGGACCAAGCCCATTTTCAGGTGCAAAATTGCAGTTAGTTTCAGTTTCGTGTGAAAAGGTGGTGCACAAAAATTATTGAACCACCTTCGATTTGCTGAAGAGTTGATGTTCAAGTTGAGTGAAATGTTTGGACCTTAGTTGATGACCTGCCTAAATGTGTTGATGTTCCGTACTTTTCAATATTTTTCAGCCGGACGGAACAGGACATAAAGAGATGTTGTTTGTTGGTTCTTTTTCTCATAGGAGTTTGCAATGAGGTCAAGTTGAAGTGTAAACATGTTATATTCCCCTGAAATTCAGGTTGATAGTCCTGGGTACTTTTGTTTTGCCGGCGACTTGTTCACAAATTGAACTTGTCACGCCTGTGTTTTCACTGACAACGGAGCTTTCAAACAACGCATTGAGATTTCGTATGATAATGGGGATAGTAGTTGATAGCGGTGTGATTTTATGTGACTTTGTTTGTATGGGAGTCCCTCTTGCTTCAGGAGTTTCATGCCTTTGCCAGATTGGTAACTTGCCATTCTGACAGTATTTTCCCCGTAGGCACACCCTCTTGTGTTTTTTGGCAGGAGAAGTCACAAAAGATCGAGATGGCGGAAGCCGACGTTCTTCTTTTTGAGGAGGTGCAAAATCTGGAACTTTTTCAAAACATGTGTGTTTCCTCAGCTCACTGACTACTATGGTAAAAGACACACTAAATATCACTAAATTACATTCACATAGTGAATGAACGTAGGGTTTGACAGATGATTATTGTTGTCAACATGTTTCTAGGTGGTGGTGTCATTTTTTCTATGTTCATCCCAATTTGGGGAACATGGATCCATTTCGACTAATATTGGTTCAACTTAACTGGGCTGAAACCACCAACTAGTTGTTGTGTCTTGATGTTTCTTGAGAATTTATTTATGTTAGGTAGAAAATTGAATCCTACAGATACTGAACCCTGAAACCCAAACATGTCCATAATGGTTGAAGTTGCGATTGAATATAGTCATATAGCCTATATTATAATAAGATTGTTATCTTCCCCTTTTTGCAGTTGCTAGAAGTACAACTTTAGATTGCACTTTTTCAAAAATATGTTCAAAAAACAAGATCTCCCAAGATTGAATTTTTGGTCGCCATAAACACCACCATGAAACACCTCACGACTCATGAAGGGCCAGCGAATTTCCCTTGGAGGTGCTTGGTATCTTCAAGGATTTAGAAGAACGTTCCAACGATGCGACCAAGACCGTTGAGCTGGTGGAACATCTGGCGCCGGCAGAGGTGAGACATGGATTCTGCTTAAAAGATAGACGTCGACCCGGAGTTACGCAAAGAGTTACTACGTATGCAGTAATGCAGTCCTTCTTCAATCTCTTGAAATCTGAAGATGAAGCTTCACTGACATGATGATGTTTGCACTTTTTTACTCCTGTTTTGTTGTTGTCCTTGTCCTTGTCCTTGTCCTTGTCCTTGTCCTTGTCCTTGTCCTTGTCCTTGTCCTTGTCCTTGTCGCTGTGGTTGTGGTTGTTGTTGTTGTTGTTGTTGTGGTGGTGGTGGTGGTGGTGGTGGTGGTGGTGGTTGTCGATTCTCTACATGCCGATAGCTCCTGTAGGGAGGAAGGAGCAGCACGACCTCGGATAATCAGCAAGACATTTGTCTCCCCCTTGAAAGATAGAAATATAGACAGTGTATTTTGATATATGATAAGTGTTTGCGCATATATCTAGTTTGTATGTAAGTGTACATATATATATATATATTTACACATACATACATACATACATACATGCATGCATACATTCATTTGATGTGACGCACATCTTGAGTATCTTATTATATAGTGATATAGACATCTCGTCAAGCCACTGTGGACCCAAACTCCTTGCAATGCAGATGCGAGGCACAGACTGTCAGCTAGATGTCGTTCTGAGGACTGTTAGCCAACCGTGGTTGCTGCAACTGCTGTGGATTTAGGGAACACTATAAATGCTACTGATTTTGGGATATGAAACAAGCAGCAAATTTATAATTACCGGTAGTAAGTTTGAGGAATTGTTTAATGATAGTTGATTGTTTATTCGCCGGAGACATAAATTCCCCAGATTCATCCCCATGTCAGGAATATTGGGAAGACAAAGGGGTCTTCTAGGTGCTGGGGTTCTTCGTTTTTAAGGAAAACTTGACTTATCCCTACTTGGCTATATCGCATGTAGCTGTTGTTTTTCTTGCTTTTTTTCACCCCTTCCGTGGCGAAGATGAACTTCACTGATATTTTTCTGCTATGAATTTCACCACCAACTTTTTTTACCAACTTTGCACAGAGATGCAGGTTTTGTAGAAACAGCAAAGCTCAGTTCACATCCACATGGGTGTTTCCAAGAATAGGGGTACCCCAAAATGGATGGTTTATAATGGAAAACCCTATTAAAATGGATGATTTGGGGGGAAAACCCCTATTTTTGGAAACACCCACATGGAGCAAATTGTCAGGAACATTGTTCACTGAGGGCCTGATCAAAAACCTTGGCGTTTTTGTGATCCAGTGACATTCGCGCCTGGATTTGGGACAATATCCGCCAAACCCACCAAAGAGACCGAAAGAATCGAATCATCGAATCATCGAGTCGTTGATGTGGCCATAGGATTCAGGTATCTAGGCATTTGTAAAGCAAATCTAGGTGGTGGTTTCCAATATTTTTTATTTTCATCCCTATTTGGGGAAGATTCCCATTTTGACTAATATTTTTCAAAGGGGTTGAAACCACCAACTAGAAATTGACTTCACTGAGCCAGAAAACCTCCATGATGATTGTGGAAATGTATTTAAATCAAAAAGTTGCCCAACAATACAGTTTGCTGAAAAAGTGTTTGTAACGAATATAGTTTACCTAGATTACCATAGATTGTAAGACGTACATCCCATGGAAATGTGAAAGCCATTTCCACACCTTTCAGCTTCACCATTTTGCAAGTCAACGTTTGTGTATAGAAAATACGACCAAGTCAGCACCTTGCTAACTTAGTTTGATCTACGTACATATATAAATTTAGATTGGTAATTGTGACAGTTCACCCCACACCTGTTCAAACGTGGGGAACTTTTGATTAATCCATTTTTGCACATGTTGATGATGTTTATGTGCAAAAATGTATGAAGGTTGACAAAACTTCTCGAATGGCTTTGCAAAACTTGGAAATTAGAAATGCCTTAGAAATCATACCAAATTGTAAGGATGGGACCACATCGACGATGTTTTTTCTGAGATTAGAATGCATACCCTGGGCTTCCACCACCATTAAGATAATGGTTGACCCAATAGATATTTCATTCATATTCCGATATTCCAATAGAAGGCATCCCATCTCTTTGTTGGTGTGCGATATTCCCACCAGGCAGCGGTGAGAATTTCCAAAAAACGTCCACACAGCTGACCTTTGGGTGCGCGACCTTCGCGCCCTTCAGAAAGCTGTGCGCGTTGTGCCAATTACTTACAGTAATTCATCAAGTTGTACATTAGTGTCCACCGGTCCATCACTTTGCCTCACAGAAGCAAAAAAAAGGCGGGTCAAAGCTGTGGGTAAAATTCAAGGATGGTGGTTTAAAGACGGTGGAATTATATACGTGTATATATATAGTTTTTAGAAGAGTAACAAAGAATATGTTCTCTGACAACAAAGACATGACATAACAAGAACAGCAAAAGGAAAGGTCCTTCTAGCAAATGTTGGCTCTTTTTCAATGTGAGGGCCCGCAATGTAACATCCAAACCAGCAGTACGTTGCTGATACAAGACATCCTGCACCCACCACACAGGATACATAAAACCACATAAACCCCGATGTACATAGTTCGATACATAAGCTACCAATCTCAACATATATTGTGGGATGTTTTTAAATGTAATCCGTAGTCATCGCATGTCCAGGTATTTGAAAAAGATGGAACTTCAGTCAACATGAACCCGTGAAGTCCGAAAACAAAGTAGGCTTCTTTCGTCGTGTGAGTCGTGCAAATCGACAACCTGGAGTTGTTTAAAGGTAACGGAAAAACTCTCAAAAACTGACAAAAGTCTTTTCAAAAACACATCAAAGGAACGGGTGTGTATCAAAGAAGATGTGAAACACACATGTTGAAACCAACACTCTCGAAAAATGAACTTCATGACCCCTTTGGACGCCCGCGTTCAAAGTTCCCCGCAAAATTTACACGCAATTTCTTGACGGGAGGAGTTTCCCATGTCATTTAGCAGGATATCCTCCAGCTTTGTGGAATGATAAGCTGCCAGTCACCATACATCCGTAAAACACAGGTCCATGGCCGGATGATGAACATTTCTGCCGGATGAAAGTAGATGGATGGTCCATGGTCATTTCAACCCAAAAATTCGCATTTCGGGCGCATGAAATGCCAGCTCCGTTTGAGTCAAATGAACGGAAGTTTTCAGCCAATTGACCTCTGGACAGTAGATGATTCAGCAATTTTGGGAAGTGTACTCTCCCAAAATTTAACATGGTTCACCTGAAATCAATGGGTTTCGATAGAGAAAATCTCCCGGTTCTGTTGGGACTGATTTTCAGGTTCCAACATCAAATTTCAGAATCAACGCCTGGAAACCCAACATAATATATCCAACGCACATTCGACCGGCTTGTTCAATGGATGTTTGTGGTGCTACAGGTAATAAAAAGTGCTAGTTTCTGAAAAGGTGGTATATCATCACCCCATTTGGCCAGTATATAGTCCGTATAATATACCCGGCATATGGGTGTTTCCTTAAATGGTGGTACCCCCAATTCACACCCCAAGTGCTGATCATTTTTAGTAGGAAGACCCATGGTTGTTGGGGAAACCCACCATTTTAGGAAACCCCATATAAATTGCCTAGATTCAAGGTTTTCCCTGCTCACCTGGAAATTCCTCCCTGTTTTTTTGGGTGAGGCGTTTACTGGTATCTTTGGATGACTTGGCTGCAGCCTTCCAACAGGTCCTTGGCATGAACGGTGTTTTTCGAGGTTTTTGGGTCACCCATTTGGTGACCAGTTGATTGGCAGAAACCTATGACACGTTTTTTTGTCTTGGGAGGGATTTGTCAATCTTCACTTTCCACTGGGCAGGGGAACATTCCAATGAGTTGATGTATATTTCATGGATCAGGGGGCGGCCCATTCATCCAGGGCTCAAGTGGCCTCGTTTTGACACGGTCCAAAAACGCCAGGGCAAGAAAGCAGCTCCATTGGAACAGAACACTCTGGCCTGTTTGGAAGACAGAATCAGTACTTGAGTATTGCGTGGTGGTGGGTTTTTGCATATGCGTTTTTTGGGTGAATGGAAGATGGATGCTTAGTTGTCAGATTCCGCAACCCCCTTTGAGGTCAATCCATGTCAATGGACCATCAGTTACCTCCCTTTTGTTTCAGAAGTGGGATTTAAGAGCGACTTTTCTGTTAGAAAGGTGATAGGTATCATGTAACCCCATATTTAAAGCAATATATACTTCGATTATACTTCGTATATAAGTCTAAGTGGTAGTTGTAACTTGGTTTACTGCCACTTTGGGTACCAAAAAATGCTACCGCCGATCCGAAGCGGCGAAAAAATCCAGCACCTACAAATGGCACCATTTTTTCCAAACATTGCATCGCGGGACAACACGGCTTAAAACTTCGAGGATTTGTGCGCTGGATGCGGGGATCACGTTCCAGCAATAGGTTAACCTAAACGGCACCCACAGAGATCTACGTAGTTTTTTGTCGGATTTCTGATGGCACTTTTGGATCCCCCTCTAGATTTCCACTGCAAAATGAGGGGCCTGAAATGCGTTTCCGGGGTCATTTTTAGTGCCGCATGCAGGGCGTGAACTGGCATTTTTTAGCAGGAAGCACTTCTGGCATTCTTTAAAGAAGCATGTTGTTGGTTTCAAAGTGGTTTGCAAAAATCAATCATCATTCTTTAGTGAGACATCTTTGCTGAATCCAATCAACATTCAAGACTTGAACAGGCATTTTTTAGCAAATATTCCTGGAGGGATCCTCACATATCTTTGTTTTTGGTAGTTTTGATGACCCTCTCAAAATCAAAGTGCATTCTTTGAGGATGGTGAATTTGCTCATTTGATCCTATCCACAAAAACGAAAGGGCATTCTTTAAGCAGCATTTCGAGGTTATGATGGGACTTTTGTGGGGGTCATGCACATGCATTCTTTAGTTGATTTTTTCGCGTTCCAATGGCCATTCTTCAGTCTTTAGAGTCGTGATACTTCAAAATGGCCAGGCATGTTAGTGCACAACTGCACTAGTGAAATCTAGAGGGGGATACTTTTGGTGCGGTGAATTCTCAATCCTGGAAAAAAGTCTTTGAGTCTTATGGTGGTATCTTGTGGAGGATCACCCAAGTGGATGTAAGTGGTTAGTAAGCTTCATTTATAAGCCATTTAGCCCATTTGGAAGGGGTCCCACAACCCCAGGTCTTGGGGACTTACGATCACCATGGTTATTAACCACTTACTAAATGGGATGATCCTCCAAGTACTGTAGCTGTTACTTTTGTAATCCACCCAGAGATAGGAGCTCAGAATGGTATTGGAGGTTCGATACTCATTAGTATAATTACAGCACTAGCATCTTATTTGTGAATTGTTGTCGCATCTTCATGCAGCACCCCTATAGCTTAGCTCTCTCTCTCGAAAGAGAGAGAGTTGAAAGGCCTCGCAGAGAACAGGTTCTGGAGGCAGGCCATTTTGCAACCACTTCCTTGGCATGATGCGTATCTAGACTTAAAGGAAACACAAGTATGGTATGAAATATGGTTGTTTGATGTTTATGTCTATTAAAACTAGATATGACTCTGTATATATATATATATATAACATTATATAACAAATATTAAGGACTCTGTTGGGATGCTCCCCTCCCCATCATCTAAACGAACAATCTGCCAGGTGGGCTCGTGATGTCTATCGTCACATTGCTGCCGTGGAAGAACTCAGCGAAAACTTTAGAGTTTGTTGTCCATCCTTCCCGCTAAAAGAGGCTTATACTAGGTGGTGGTTTCAAATATTTTTATTTTCACCCCTATTTGGGGAAGATTCCCATTTTGACTGATATTTTTCAAAGGGGTTGAAACCACAAACTAGAAATCCTGCACCAGTTAGTAGGTAGCTCATACATTTACATGGTTTAATACACCCCAAGGTGGTGTTTTTGGTTTCTCCATGTTTCTTCCATCATTGTTTTTGCAAGCTTAGTTTAGATGAATTGAACTTGGAAAGGTTCGAGTCGGACAAGGAATTGTTTGGATCTTTTCTCCAAAGTCCCTCTTTCAAAGTACTGCGATTTCGAACCAGAAATTCTTTTGAGCAACATAATGCTCATGTTTCTATTTTTTCTTGAGGTGTTTAAAATTCAACGTTTTGACACATCCACGTTGGGATGTTCAACGGAATGTTTAACTGGAAGGTTCAATTGAAAATACATATCCTACAACAAACACACCTAAAGCAAAAATCCTTCAACCAATGTTTAACTGATCCCAACAAAACACCTAAAGAAACCTACAAATCCCTACACTTCCATGCCATCCATTAAAAACGTTCGAGGCTCTGAAGAATCAAGGTTGGACCGCCAAGGAGGCGGGAATCCCATAAATCCATCTACCCTTTTGGAACTTTGCGCGAATTTTTTTTTGGGGGGGGAAAACGAAACGTATCCCAGCAAACATACTCCCCCGAAAACTAACATGTCCCCTGAAAATCAATGGTTGGAAGATGTATTTCCTATTAAGATAGTCCCTTTTAAGGGGACATGTTAGTTTTCAGGGGTGTATCTTGGGGTTGTTCTCCATCCCAGCAAACTGCCACCGCCAGGATCAATTTTTGAGTTTTTTTTGGGTTAAGGGGGGATTCCAACATTAGTCTTTACCTCCGACTGTTACTGGGAAGGGGGCCCAAACGCATCCCCAAAATATATCCCACGGTCGCAAAGGATTCTGTATTTCTTCCAAGTATCATCGGGCCGTAGGGGGATGTTTGCTGTTCAAACTATGAATAGATGATTGAAGAAGTACTGAGTACTGCATCAGATGATCAAACCCCCGAAAATTACGAATAGATACCAAAAATGATGGGCTTTAAGGAAAATGTATCTCCGACTTCAAATTATGGCGCCATTGTGAGCATCTACTCCCCCGAAAACGAACGTGTCCGCTGGAAAATTGATGATTGAAAGACAATCAGTTGCTTTTTGAATTGGCCCAAATTTTAGGGGTTCGTTTTCCGGGGGTGAAAAAAGGCGTCATTTTAGTATTTGCCTATTCGGCAAATTATTGGGGGTCTAGCGCCGAGGTGATGAACCGAACCAGATTTCAAAAAAAAAACCTACTCAACAGTATCCCGGAACGTTTTTAATGGATGGAAATGGTGATTTCCAACCATTTTTCCATGGTAAAGATTTGGTGAAAATCATCCAACTGAAACAACCATTTTAATTAAAGTGGAAGTTTCAGGTTCCAGGATGGTGATAGTGGAGGAAACCCATCAAACTCGATTCGCTAACTTTTACATTGCTTTCCTTGTTGATGTTTTTTTGGGGTTTGTAGATGATAAGTGAGATAATGTAATGAAGATGGTATATGCTGTTGATGGATACCAAACCGAATGAGATTTTGCTGATACACTCGATTCGGAAGGTAAAGGAGGGCGAAAAGATGCTAGAGGTACCAATGATCTACAATCCATTTTGTTCAGATGTTCTATCCCACCATAGCGCTGCTGACAAGCTTTGAGCGAACACTCTTTGGTTGAAAGTAACACAAAGGGTTGGCCTACCCTCCGGTAAACAAACATAGCAATGGAAAATCCCCAGCTTGAATAGGAAATACATCTTCAAATGGTGGATTTTCCATTGCTATGTTAGATTACCGGAGGGTAATTTGAATGGGTCTTAACATTCTTAACCTCGCATTTGTTCGATTCTCCAAACAACTGCGCTCTGGACGTTGCTACAAAAGGGGAATTCCTTTTATCACTGCGATTTGGACCTGTAGATTAAGACTGTCAAGAGACCTTCATGTTCACATATATACTACACATTATAGACATATATACAATAAGATATGCACACAGCCAAACTCCCTGGTTGTTTTTTTGATACTTACACGAGGTTTTTTTTCTAATGATAGCCCCTTGGATATCGATTCTCGTAGTCCATTGGTCCATATAAGAATCCCTATATCAACCAGGACTACCGCCTTGAAACGCTGCAAGAACCTCCGCACCAGGTCTTTGACATGGTTTGTCCACATCGACGTGCACAGAAGAGCGAGTTTTACACACTGGTGCGGAGATTGGAAGATTCACTGGGTTCCAAAGTTGTTGTTCCAGTTTGGGGATTCGAAGAATGACTAGGTCCTAGGTGGTGGTTTCAAATGGTGGTTTCAAATATGTTTTATTTTCACCCCGAACATTGGGGAAGATTCCCATTTTGACTCATATTTTTCAAAGGGGTTGAAATCACCAACTAGATGATACTGGCGATATATCCGCTCCCACTGTCAAGATGCCATCACAACAAAAGCCGGTCTTTAAACTTCCAACTATTTGTTGAGGTGTGCTGACTTCGTTATAGGGAGAGTAAGGAAGGGCCGCGAACATGGCCTTTTCTTGTGTTGACCAAGGAGAAGCTGCTGAAATTTTATATAGGTGATGTCAAAACTGATCTGATATTCAAAAGTTCAGTCTATGAATGGAGAGATGGTACTAGTAACTACTAGTACTAAGTCGACCTTTTTTTTGTGTAGGCTGAGACCATCAAGTAGCCAGAAAGTTGATTCTTGTGAAACCAGAGGTTGGGGGCCGAGAATAAGCATTTGCAAGCAAAAGATCTTGGCTTGCTATTCTGCTACTTAAAGTATGGCGTATGGACAACATAAAGATCTGGTCAAATTAGCTCGCGGCCTCACACGACCGATTTCCCCCCCCAAAAGGTAGCTGAGAAAGGGAAATCCCCTTATTTCAGGGAAATCTAGGTTGGTGAAATATAATAATTTGGCCAGAAAGATGTGTTGCAGAAACTAAGGATTCTTGTCAACTGGGATATATTATTTATGTAGAAAAGATGATTTCTTTCAGCTAGCCAACAAAAAAAAGTTGTTTTCTTTGTTCCTTACTCTCTGAATAGGAGATTTCGCGCAGGACTTGGGGGATCATCAGGGCAAACTTTGTTCGGATGTTGGATGTTGCCTCACAAAGTTTCGCGCGCAGGTAAACACTTTGGAACTTGGACTTCGCCCGGAACAACTGGATTGGCTGCTCCCTGCCAGCATGATGAAAACAAAATGGGGGAGCTCTGCAATAATTATTGGCAGAATGGATGTTGATATATGTTGGCACTGTTGGACTATAGGGTCAGAGGTTGTGTGCTCGCTGTGTGGAATTCTCGCCATTTAATGTATGGATATACAGTTGATATACATTTTTTTAATATTACATATCATGTGCATATGTATTTTCATGTATAATATATATGCTAATCGCTCCATTCCCTGCTGAAGCCGTTACTTTGAAACATTAAAAGAGGAGTTTCTCCCTTGGATTTCTCCTAGTTTCCCATCAACGAAAGGTGGAAGCTAAGCGACACGAATAGCGACGGCCTCTTGGATTACCACGAATTTGCCCAACGCCTCGTCGAGGCGCAAATGACCAGGTCGTTCCATTGGGACGACCTGAAGGAAATGATGTGGAAAAACACGCAAAACTTGGTGGTGGCAACTCAAATATTTTGTTAATTTCTACCCCGATTTGTTGGGGAAATGATCCAATTTGACGGTCGCATATGTTTCAAATGGGTTGAAACTCAACCACCACCTAGCTCATTTGTTTGGATGAATGAAATGTTTGACGCAACTTGAGAAATGGATTCTTGTATCCCTAAAATTGGTGAGATATGATGAGATAAACCAGCAAGATCAAAAATGGTGCAAGTCGATCAGATTTTTGAATGGAAGACTCCGGTGGAAGGATGTGTAAGATAAAGCATATGTAGTACCTTCATAATATACCTTCTTGTTGCAGGTGCCAAGAGATAGCAACTGATGGTCTAGTCAGTGATCTGAGCAGGGAAACTATGACGTTTCAATTTGTGTTGTGTTCGGACATGGTGAATTGTTGTGATTGAAAGGTATGGAGTTTCCATCCAGTTCAAGACTAGTGTCTTTGAAACGATGTGTTGTTTTTATACCTTTGGCTGCACGTTCTAAATATTTCTGAATTTTAATCACTTACACATGCCTTTACTTTGGTCTAGTAGTGTGCCATGGGGCCCAGTGTCGACCATTTTTAGGATTAGGGGATCACAACCTAATCCGACCTCACTCCGGGATACTGTTGTCACTCTCATCCTTGCTGCGTTTTTTGTTTGCCTATACAAAAGATAAATCCGGTCCAAAACCTACATTGCAGGATGTTTCGTTTCTCCAGCAAACTCAGAAAACTTTGGAACCATTCCGTTGTTCAACAGGTCACTGGCATCAGTAGTACGGCGTATCCTGTGCCCAAACCTGATGAGGAGAGAATGGCTGGGGTTGGTAGTAGTTAGATGGGTCTACGGTTTGCAAGCTCCTTTTGAAATCGGAGAAGTCCAAGGAACCAACTAACCAACACCTACCTTTCCGCTACGCAAGCAACACTTCACTGGGAGGTATGTACAGTTTCACCGAGGGGTGGGGTTTTACTGGTCCATACCGCCATACCCTTCCAAAGGATCGTTTTTTTTTGTGGGAAGCAGTTTTGTTCCTTTTGACAAAACTTTGGCAGCAGCTGATTTTAGGCGAGCTCTTCCGAATGTTTTCTGACATGGGAAGTGGTGCAGGTTTTCTTCCATCAACACTTAAAAGTAGCTTGGTGATGTTTTATGTATTGTAAAGTTCGAGAAGAGAATCATTTCAAAATTTTGAATCTGTCATGGACAACTTGTTTCAAACAATTTTTCGGGATGTTAGCCTCAGAAGCACCAGGCATTTCTGGAGACGTTCCACTTTGCATCAGATGGAATGTTATGCTCGTGGGTTAGACAACACCCCTGCAACTTCCACGATGGATCTTCCAGCTTTTTGTAGCCATAAGACCTGGACGGTGGTGACGCGACTAACACCGATTATCGCGGATACATGTTGCCCTCACTATGGATTGTTTGATGAGTCTTTGGAAAACATCAGGATCTTTGGCTTGAAAAACACATGGCATTTGCGAAAAAAAACTAGATGGATTTGAAAGTTTCTATTCGTAAAGATTTAGACAAAAAAGTCATCACCAGGTATACGAACCCCGTCGGTTCTTCTAAATACACCCTTGGCAGGTTCAGGTCGGTCTATTCGGTTCAACGATCAAGGCGGATCACTTCAGGTAGGTATTTTGGGTATTACAAGCTCTACAAATTAAGCAATGAAAACAACAACTGGTTGGTTAGGTTATGCATGGGGATTATATATACTACCCAATTATATAGGGATTATAATAAATTTAATAAGCCATTGTAAGTTTGTAAGGATCCCTATTAAACAACCAGGAGTCAATGGAAAGAAGGTGTTTTTCGTTGTTTTTTCGTGGCTCAATTGGTTCCCCTTCCCAGGATGTCTTGGACCCACCAAGCGCCACTGTATCAGCTGCTGCAGCGGCTGCAGAGATGTCAGATGTTGGGGGCTAAGAGCAGTGACATTCAATAAAACATCTCTGTGTTGAGGACAAGATGAAGTTACTGGGTGGTGGTTTCAAAGATTTTGTATTTTCACCCCTGGGGAGTGGGTTGAAACCACCAACTAGTTAACTAGTTAAGTTAGCTGGTGGTTGGAGTTAGTTCTTTTTTGTAATTTGATAAAACCAAAGGGAGGATTCCACAGACTTGGGAGACCAGAGTCTAAGACGCTCCCAAAAATGGAAGAGTTGCTGCAGAAGTTGTTGTAAGGAATGGAAAAAGGGATTATTTACATGATAACATAGACAGTGACATAGATATTGTAGGTATCCATGTCATTCTCCAATTCCAAATTCATCTTTTGTATTCTAGGTATCCCATCAAAACCCTCATGATTAGATTTGTTTCTTGGTATGTTCTACTTTCTTATGGGATTCATCAAGATTTGAGAAGGAGTTTCCACTGTTTCGATCATTGAATCATCTCATCATATGAAATTGAGGAACCCATGTATACTGTAGTTGTGTGCGTAAATGTAAGTGATGAGTGCGGGTGATTCCAGCACGTTTTGTGACAGTGTGAACTCCCACATAGAGGAAACATACTTATCTTATACAGTATATTTGTGGATGATAGACATCCTTCATCAGTTGGATAATAGGTATAATGATTTGAATCTTTTCAGGGTTTTATACATCCGAAATGTAGTACAAATTTCTGGAACATCAAGATGATATCCATATTACCACGAAGCCTCCACGCTTTCAGCATCCAGGCTGAAGTTGAAACAAACACAGTTGTTCTTCCATTCCTGACATCAAACACTCTGGGAAAAAAAAACACGTGGATGCTAATCAGACGATCCTGAAATCTTGACTTGTGTTTTTGGCAAGGCTAATCGTGTGAGCTGTTACTTTAGGAGGGTAAGTGTGTAGACATGGTGGAATGAAAGGTCGAACAATTTGATTGTGGGGGGTAGACAAAATGACAGCAACAATTGAGTGGAATATTTGACCATTGGACTAATTCTACATGGTAGTTTGAGAAAAAACACTATGTTTACCCTGAAAATTGAGGGAAAATGATCCACTTTGACTATTTCATGTGTTGTTAAATAGGTTGCAAAACCACCAACTAAAGTTGGTTTAACCGTATTTTTTCTGTTGTTATACTTGTAATCCAATCAACTTGTTTAGAAGACAAAGATGCCAGGACCCTATTGTCAATGAGCACTTTTCAACAGGCATGAATCAAGCCAGCATCTTCTAGGTGGTGGTTTCAAAGATTTTTTATGTTCACCCCTACTTGAGCAAATGATCCAATTTGACAAATATTTTTCAGATGGGTTGGTTCAACCACCAACAAGTGATTAGTTATTAGTTATTAGTGCTGGGTTTGTTTTTTTGTTACTTCCAACCTTTCCAACTTCTTCAGTCAGTTTCCTAGGTTTTTTTTTCCTTGTTTTTCCTCCCAAAAAAACATTTTCGCCACGTTTGAGGCCTGGCATGATATTTGCTTAGCCCGGTTATTACGAGCTTCCCAGGTCATGGGGGTTGTGGCTTGGGGGGAGGGAAGAAAATCAAACGCAGAACCTTGGGACTTGGAAGGAGTTGAAGGTGATGTTCCAGATCCCATCAGTTGGGCACCATAGGTACCAGGTACCATGTCACTTCACTTCTTGTTTGGCTAGAATGCAGTGTACCTTTTATACATTTTTTGTTCAACAAAAACATTCAACTCTGCAATAAAAAAGGTGGTTCTTGTTCAGTAAGTGTGGTCATTGTTTTTGACTGTCATGTGTTTTTGCGCATTTTTTCGCCAGGCATGGAAAGGGGAGTAACTCGAACTTCCGGTTTGGTTGTGGTGGTGGTGGTGGTTGTTGTTGTTGTTGTTGTTGTTGTTGTTGTTGTTGTTGTTGTTGTTGTTGTTTTGAACCCTACAACTTGTGGATGATTGTGGTATTTCGACAAATCACCGGCTTTCCAAGCCAAATGAAAAAATCCACGAGACGTGAAAGAATCATGGGATTCCTTTGATTTTATGGAAATTTTCTGCACTTCCTCCATGATGTCACCATCAAAGTAAAACTAGGTGGTGGTTTCAAATATTTTTCATTTTCACCCCTATTTGGGGAAGATTTCCAATTTGACTAATATTTTTCAAATGGGTTGAAACCACCAACCAGTAAAAAGGAACAAAACAACAAGCATCCACTGTCCACCCTACTCCAAACTTGTCACGGGACTCACCTCTTGAAGATGATTCGTTTTTTTTTCGTTGGCTGGTTGCCTTGATTTCAGCTTGCCACCATGGTTAAGCGGCTTAATCTTCCACACCCAAAAGAAGGGGTTGATACACCAAGATCTGAGTATTGCCTGCGATGTTGATGGGTAGTAGTATTCTGGTAGTCGTGGTACTACGACTAGTCTTACTAGTACGTACTAGTACTAGATTAGTGCTGGTCCGACCAGCACTACTAATACTAGGCTACATCGCTAACTTAGCGACCCTGGTGTTTTGGAAGGTTGGAATCTGTCAATGTTTTTAGGAATTTGCAACCCTTACAGTCCCTTATAGTACTTGTACTAGTTGTGTAAGAGGACCATGGGTGAGGGCCCGGAAAGCCTACCATGTTGCCTTATCATGGCCTGAAAAACCAGGGGACCCCTGTGCCGCCCAGCCCTACCATTTTGATACCAGAAATTTCCGCAGGAAGTTGGTTGGAAAACGGTGGACAAGGCGGATGGGATGAGATGCCTCGACAAGAGAGTTGAGGTTGATGCACTTTCATGAACCATCCTGGGCAATTTTGCGAATGGCCACAAGGTTCTGCAATAAACGAGGAAATTTATGGAAATTTGAAAATATGTTTGATTTGTTACGGTTGACATATTCTATGATCACATATATGACTGCGAACCCTTTTTTGGCGGATTTTGTCCATCAACAGTAAGCACTAAGTTACCTCTTGGCAATATATGTAACACCAGGGCAAATGTCATGTTTGTTTTTCTGTGTTGGATGATCCATGCCACCTTTTACCAAGCCCTTCCAACACTTGAAAAGGAAGGTGCTTCCTGGGAAATCAGATAAGAAAACCATGAGACTGTAGCACTTTCTTTTGCAATGTTCAGAATTTCCAAACTTGCTGCATCTCTCACGGACCCCCGAAAACTGCTGGAATCTGAAGATCGTTTTTGGAAAGGATGAACATCTACCAAACCTTCATGTTTGGCGCTCAAAATGTCAGTTTTTTAGGGGTATGAGACATGCTCGGGGGGGTTTCTTCGACTCCAAGGTGTTGGATTTCATTGCCATTTCGGAAGAGTTTAAGCATCATCTGAAATAGTGTTTCGTGACCTGTTTTTTTTTGAAATTTAAGGGTGTTTAAAAAAACACTGCCTGACACGTGCTGCAACGAGGGTTGATTTATAGTGCCTCACTTCTTCAGAAGCTTCCCAACCAAAAAAAACAGCGTTTCTCACCACAGGTAGAAGGTGAAAATTTACCAACTCCTTGAACGGGTTGGACACGTTGATTTGCAGATTTTTGACTGTGGAAACTTCACGGGTTATTGTTGCTCATTAGGAGTTTCACCAATCGAAAGTGACCGAAACTCGATGTTTCCTGTCCCAAATTCATAGTTGAATGAACATGGGGACCAACTCGGTAGCTTACTCACATCGAAGATTTTCGAGCATCAATGTAGACCATAAGAACACAATATTTCATAACATGTATACCTAGGTGATGGTTTCAAATATGTTTTTTTTCACCCCTATTTGGGGAAGATTCCCAATTTCACTAATATGTTTCAATGCGGTTGAAACCACCAGCTAGGTGAGTATGATGAATTTGTAGCTGTATCTGCCACTATTGTCACCTCTAAGATTATGTTCCCACTTCTGACCCATTAATTCAGCAGGCCATAGAGAATGTGCCGGTACGAGAGGACGATACAACCGCCTGGGTGGAATAGTTATGCCTTGTCTCTAAAGGCATTTTTCAGGTGAGTTATGACATAGATTCCTGGGGTATTTTTTTGGAGCTTGACATTATTTTGACTTACACCCCGGAAGATTAACATGGAACCCAAAAATCACCCAATTGAAAAGGAAAATCATCTTCCAAACCATCATTTTCAGGTTCTGTGTTAATCTTCCAGGGTGTAGCTATCACGTAGATGGCGAGTACTTCATAATCATTATTGACTTAGCTGCACATAGACTTTAGGATGCTGATGCCATTCAAACCCTTCAAGCCCTTCAAAGCCCTATAACTCGGTCGTGGACCCAAGTGTCCGACTCAAAAATGGACGTAGATTTTGGTTAGTGTGCGAGATTGACTTGATTCATCTAGAAAAAATGGTGTATACAATTTGTTGAAATGTATGTTTTCATGATATGGATGAGTGTTCATGACCATTTTCGGTATATTAGTGTGATATCATGTAATACTTACCAGGAAGATAGAATGCTCCTAGAGAATCAAATGATCAGCTGAATAGCTGATCGAATCGACCAACTCTCCACCCAAACCTTCGAAAATTGATCGAGGTCCCAGCAGGTGCAGGTGAACACATCCAAATCTTTGGAAGAAAATTTTGTTTGGTAACAAATAAGTTTTTCCAAAAATGGGGGGAAAACCCCAAAATGGATGATTTACAATGGGAAACCCTATTAAAATGGATGATTTGGGGGTACCATCATTTTTGGAAACACCCAAATGGTGGGAAAGGCACAAAAAACACTAACAGTCACTAAGGGAAACCTATATGAGGGGACAGAATTGGGATTTGATTTCTACTTTTGATCAGGAACTCTTTCAAACATGCCAAATCAAAGGGAAGACGATCCGAAAGAATATGTTCGCAAAGGGATTGATGTTTTTTTTCCTGATGGGTTCTTCCATTTCAGGAAATCCTCAAATTCGTTGAAACCATTTGGAAAGCAATTCTCATCAATTATTGGCATTTTCCCAAGTATACTTTATATGATTTATATATAGTGTATATTTATATAGAACCCTCACTCAGCCAAATGTGTTTTTCAAAG
>DF239117.1:77737-105237 GCA_000507305.1 Breviolum minutum Mf 1.05b.01
GAAAAAGCTGGAAAAAGCAATTTTCCAATACGTTTTTAATTACAATTTTAATGAAAAAGTTAAAGCAGCTAAAAAGGCGAACCCTAGAAAAAGCTGGAAAAGCTAGTGACTAGTGTTTGCATGGGAAAACCTGTGTGGTGCATAAGGATGTTGTAAAACCATGTTTGTGCTGTGCGATGTTTCTTGCGGCTTTGGGAGCAAAGCAACACAGAATGCTAGTGCCACATGCAAAAGTTGCAAAAGCATGGCAAAACGAGGGCTGTGTGCCATGTTAGGGGGTGGGATTTGCTCTTACCGTGCTCGATGGTACCTGTAGCGTCTGCCTTGCAAAAGCTGTCCCTTACACTTGCCACCCTTTCAAAAAGGAAAATCCTAGAAAAAGATTGAAAAAAGACAATATTCCAATTCCTTTTTATTTTCAAATTTAATTCAAAAAAAAAGCAGCCAAAAACGAGAATCCTAGAAAAAGCTGGAAATAATAACTTTCCAATACGTTTTAATTAGAATCTTTTATCAGAAAAAAAAGCAGCCAAAAAAGAAAAATCCTAGAAAAAGCTGGAAAAAGCAATTTTCCAATACGTTTTTAATTACAATTTTAATGAAAAAGTTAAAGCAGCTAAAAAGGCGAACCCTAGAAAAAGCTGGAAAAGCTAGTGACTAGTGTTTGCATGGGAAAACCTGTGTGGTGCATAAGGATGTTGTAAAACCATGTTTGTGCTGTGCGATGTTTCTTGCGGCTTTGGGAGCAAAGCAACGCAGAATGCTAGTTCCACATGCAAAAGTTGCAAAAGCATGGCAAAACGAGGGCTGTGTGCCATGTTAGGGGGTGGGATTTGCTCCTACCGTGCTCGATGGTACCTGTAGCGTCTGCCTTGCAAAAGCTGTCCCTCACAATTGCCACCCTTTCAACAAGCACAGCCTCCTAGTGCCTAGGCCTAGTGTCCGCCTACTAGTGATTAATGTTTGCATGGAAAAAAACACGCCAAAAACGAAAGATCCCAGAAAAAGATGGAAAAAACAAAATTTTAATTAGAAAAAGAAAGCAGCCAAAAAGGAAAATCCTAGAAAAAGATTTTAATAAACAATATTCCAATACTTTTTGAATTACGAATTTAATTTAAAAAAGAAAGCAGCCAAAAACGAGAATCCCAGAAAAAGCTGGAAATAACAACTTTCCAATACGTTTTAATTAGACATTTTATTAGAAAAAAAAGCAGCCAAAAAAGAAAAATGTCAGAAAAAGCTGGAAAAAGCAATTTTCCAATACGTTTTTAATTACAATTTTAATTAAAAAGTTAAAGCAGCTAAAAAGGCGAACCCTAGAAAAAGCTGGAAAAGCTAGTGATTAGTGTTTGCATGGGAAAACCTGTGTGGTGCATAAGGATGTTGTAAAACCATGTTTGTGCTGTGCGATGTTTCTTGCGGCTTTGGGAGCAAAGCAACGCAGAATGCTAGTGCCACATGCAAAAGTTGCAAAAGCATGGCAAAACGAGGGCTGTGTGCCATGTTAGGGGGTGGGATTTGCTCTTACCGTGCTCGATGGTACCTGTAGCGTCTGCCTTGCAAAAGCTGTCCCTCACAATTGCCACCCTTTCAACAAGCACAGCCTCCTAGTGCCTAGGCCTAGTGTCCGCCTACTAGTGATTAATGTTTGCATGGAAAAAAAAACGCCAAAAACGAAAATCTCAGAAAAAGATGAAAAAAACAAATTTCCAATACTTTTCAAATTAGAATTTGAATTAGAAAAAGAAAGCAGCCAAAAAGGAAAATCCTAGAAAAAGATTTTAAAAAACAATATTCCAATACTTTTTTTACTTTCAAATTTGATTAAAAAAAAAGCAGCCAAAAACGAGAATCCCAGAAAAAGCTGGAAATAACAACTTTCCAATACGTTTTAATTAGAATTTTTATTAGAAAAAAAGCAGCCAAAAAAGAAAATCTTGGAAAAAGCTGGAAAAAGCAATTTTCCAATACGTTTTTAATTACAATTTTAATTAAAAAGTTAAAGCAGCTAAAAAGGCGAACCCTAGAAAAAGCTGGAAAAGCTAGTGACTAGTGTTTGCATGGGAAAACCTGTGTGGTGCATAAGGACGTTGTAAAACCATGTTTGTGCTGTGCGATGTTTCTTGCGGCTTTGGGAGCAAAGCAACGCAGAATGCTAGTGCCACATGCAAAAGTTGCAAAAGCATGGCAAAACGAGGGCTGTGTGCCATGTTAGGGGGTGGGATTTGCTCTTACCGTGCTCGATGGTACCTGTAGCGTCTGCCTGGCAAAAGCTGTCACAATTGCCACCCTTTCAACAAGCACAGCCTCCTAGTGCCTAGGCCTAGTGTCCGCCTACTAGTGATTAATGTTTGCATGGTAAAAAAAAACCAAAAACGAAAAATCCCAGAAAAAGATGAAAAAAACATATTTCCAATACTTTTTTAATAAGAATTTCAATTAGAAAAAGAAAGCAGCCAAAAAGGAACATCCTAGAAAAGGATTTTGAAAAACAATATTCCAATACTTTTTTAATTACAAATTTAATTTAAAAAAAGAAAGCAGCCAAAAACGAGTGTCCTAGAAAAAGCTGGAAATAACAACTTTCCAATACGTTTGATTAGTGCCTGCGTTGCAAAAGCTGTCCTTCACAATTGCACCCTTTTCAACATGCACAACCTGCAAGTGATTGGTTTCTGCGTTGCAAAAGCTGCCCCTGACACTTGCGCCCCATTTTCCACATCATTACTGACAGCATATATGTTCTGCCATTGGTCTTTTTCAATCTTATGCAGGCTTTGCGCATTTATGCGCGCAATGTATCCAGATTTACCGTCGGTATAGATGGCACACTGCCCATGTAACCTCCCCGTATGCCATCTTAGGTCCCTTCAAAAATTCCACTGGTTTATGTCTTACGGGGGATCCATGTGCCAAGTTACTACCCCAGCACGGTGTGCCATCTATACTGCGGCGCCTATACATTAGTTGGCGATTCCATTTGGGTATGTCAATCCAAATGAGATCCAAATAGTGCTATCACAAAACAACCATAGGTTGGATTCCCCTAGCTGACACATCACCGTTGGTTTGCTGGTGCAACGTGTAGGCCTCCATTCGCCGTGCCGTAGAGTGCTTAAGCAGAATTCATCAGGTGCCAAGGGTCGTTGTTCCCTGTCAGGTGTGAACAAGAAGTTGATTTTGCACGTTTTAGATTTTTGGTATGGATTCATTTTGTTACATAAATATAAATGTATCAGAAAACTATATGAGTATGATAAACCGAAAAACTTGAAGGGTTCTTTGTTTTTTTGTTTACCGTAGATGTGGAAATGATTCTTGCAGGACATCTTTTCCTGCAGTTTTGGATGTTCCTGAACTCGCTGAAAAAACATAGAACCACTGCGACCTTGTTCCATTCAAGGTCTACCTGCCATAGAAAAGGATTTTGATCTACCAGTTTGAAGATGCTTCATAGCCAAAGAACTCCAAAAGTCAGGCCTGGCAGAATATGTACATGATTTTAGTGATGATGATTCTATTTGAATGGTAAGGGCCATTTGAAATGTTCAATGTTTGTTCAATTGGTTTTGCGGGTCATCAAGCATCGTCAGATGACCTGGGATTGCAAGGAATTATTTCCAGTCATCTTGGTGCGTTCAGAATTCACCCAGAGATACCCAAATCTAGGTGGTGGTTTCAAATATTTTGTATTTTCCCCCCTACTTGGGGAAATGATCCAATTTGACAAATATTTTTCAAATGGGCTGAAACCACCGACTAGAAATAGAATGTAGGTGAATGTACCGTAAACATTTGTAAACCGATGGTTCAAGTCCAAACTCTCCCTGCCACATTGATCTTAAGCTATAGTGAAATATTGTTGATATCGTGCTTGGAAAACTGTCGCTCTGATGAATATTGTTTGTTTGTTTATAATTATATATATATATTTATACGAATATAATCTAATATACTACTATATAATGCCATAGCATGGTTACTTTTTTGTTATTTTTTCATTATCTTAAAGAGTTTCTTTGAATTCTCCAATACGATATGTCATTCTCAAACGTTATCAATAAGCTCTCGTATCTATATTTCTTACTTCACGATTTATATGCTTCTCCCTGGGTGCCCCCCGCGTTTTGGAACCCTCCGCGTCGGCATCTTCGGGGTTTCGGGGTCAGGAACTCTTGCGTTACAAACCGGCCACCACGGATGCAGCGTTGCGCAGCGTCTTCTTGGAGGTTGGGGCAGCGGTGGAGGATGATGAATTGACCTATGGTTTCAAATATTTTTTATTTTCACCCCGAAAATTGGGGAAGGTTTCCAATTTGACTAATATTTTTCAACTGGGTTGAAACCACCAACCAGATAAAGCTCCTTGTCACTTGAAAATTCTGTGAGCCTTACTTAGGTAACCCTCCAGGAAACGATCACAGATCCCACCAAACGGGAAGTTCGGAACATCATCGACTCAAAAGTGCCGGCTTTTGGGATGGGATATATTAGTCGTTCCCTGGAGGGTATCGTTCACTACGACAATTTCATCCATGAGTACCCAAGGTCTCCAACCCCTATGGGGGCACCGATCACCTGAAAATTGGTGTTTTTTGATGGGAAAGAAAAACCACAGGGATCCCCAAGTCATGCTTCCTTAGAGACATCTCGAATGATCCAGTTTCATGGATGTGGTCCCCGTGTTTGGCAAATTCTGCGGTAGGGAGCAGAATTTTCCGGTCAAATTAGCTCGCGACCTCAAAACGACCGATTTTTTTTTCACCCCCAAATGGTGGTTTAGTATACGGGAAATCCCCCTATAAAACTATGGAAAACTTAGGTTGGTGAAATATTATTCCATTTGGTCGGATAATTTACATTTTGCATGGGTCGGATAACTTGAAAAAGTGGTGTTTGATTATCACCTGCTAGGAATGATATTAAGGAATTATAAAGGAACAAATTCAAAATCCTGTGACTCATATTCCACTAGCTAGTTTCGATGCTTCAATTACATTGTCCTTTGTCTTTCAAACTTCATCTAGGTGGTGGTTTCAAATATTTTTTGGAATTTTCACCCCGAAAATTGGGGAAGATTCCCAGTTTGACTATTATTTTTCAAATGGGTTGGTTCAACCACCAACCAGTCATTAATCGGTTGCGAGACTCCATGGAAACTATGAGGTGAGCATAGGTGATCGTTTGACGATTTCGGGGTGGAGATGCAACCAGACATGCGCACCTGGAGATGATGTGTGATTAGTGTCAAACCGACGTTTCATCGGTTTTGTTTACACCCAAAAAAAAATCAACATAGTTTCAACTAAACATATCACTATACATGTCTATTTTGCATGGTTTTTTCAACCCATCTCCAGAAAAACTAGTCTCATCTTCCAATTTCCAAGAAAACCCAGGTACTACATACAAGTACCACAGCTAACCATACCCCAGCATGGCTATAACCAGTTGGTTTTGTAAGGCTTAAAGTAGTAGATTCTTAGTAGACTGAGCATTTTCCCATCAAAAAAAACCCAAGTTTCTGGTGCAAAAACCCATAGGTCGCAGCATCAAAGCAGCCTTTGCACGTGCAACGTGAGGATGGGGCCTTTTTGAGTGGAAAAACCCTCCTTGAAACTAACGGTTTCGCTCTGAAAAAATGGCCTTTCATCCCTTTCAAGGAAACTCACCTTTCGGCCAAAATGTTAGTTTCAGGAGAGGGAAGGTTTGACAAAATCGGGCGGTGGTGTGTTTTTTTTTCTCAGGAAGGAGTGACAAAAGGAGCATTTTTTTTGAAGACAGTAAATCTTTGAGATGAGATGATGTGTAGGCAATTGAGCTTTTCATCCTCCTGAAGAAAAGAGGATTCTTTGGCGTTTGGCCAGGAAATCCAACCATCCGAAACAGGTCATAAAAACACTGGTAGGGGGAGAAACTTGCAGTAGATGAATCACACTTCTTACATTACCTGGTATATTACCGTACCTAATACATTACTTGGCATATTCCCTGGTAAACATCTTGCTACATCAATTACTACATCCAGTAGTGTGATGTGATGTATATATTTGCACATGCATATATAGAGCTCGCTGCTGACACACAACAAAATCACCTCCCTACCAGATCGACCAACTTCGGGGTCATCCATCATCGTCGACCTTGAAGGAATTAGCTGCTGCGGCACTTCGCTTGGGTGTGGAACAGGTGAGCAGTCAAAAAAGCTTGGTTGTTTGGGGATGTTTGGGGTTTACATTTTATTTTAATTTTCTGGGTGGTGGTTTCAAACATGTTTTTGTTTTCGCCCATTTCTCCAAATTGAATAATATTTTTCAAATGGGTTGAAACCACCAACTAGTATATAATATATACATGTTCATTTTCATACAGCAAGTAAGTGGTGACTTGGCGGGTCCCTTATCATTTTCTTCAGCCTATCTCCACAAAATTTCACCACAAAAGAAAAAAGCAGGCACTGTGCCAAGGGTGACATCAATTTTAATGCCTCTGGGTCTCGAAATCAAATCGTTGTCCGTTGCACAGGTTTGGTTGGATGAATTATGGTTCGCGGCTCCAAAATTAAGAGACAACTCCTTGGACATTGACTCCTTCTCCAAACAGGTCGAACATCGAGTTGGAATGGTGGCGGAAAAAACATGGTTTGATGGGAAAATGTTGGAGTTTGTTGGTTTGTTCAGGTCAGCTAAGGAGCATGTCCTTTCTAGAAAATGTTTGAATCGGAGTCCTTTGCTTGAGTCCTTTTGGAAGATAAAGATCCAAAAGCTATCAACACTCCCAAAACATCTTAGAACCTGAAAATAGTTCCTTGGAAAAAACAGAAACATCTACCAGGACCATCATCTTTTTTCGGTTCCAAAATGTTACACCCCTGAAAATGAACGGCTGGAACCAAAAAATCACCCAATTGAACAGTAAAATAATTTTCCAAACCCCCCTTTTTGGGTTCCATGTTAATTTTCAGGGATGTAGGAATTTCGGGGCTGAAATTCATGTGGAAATGTCAAAGTTGAGATGCCCACCCTTGAGTCGGACCCCCAGGTGAGAAGAGCCCCCTTAACGGTTGAGATTTTCGAGAGGTTTTTTTTTTCGAGAGGTCTTCTACTTCCCTTTAAAATGGATGGAAATGGGTGTACAGCATCACAAACAACTACTGGTTGGTGGTTTCACATAGTTTTTGGAATTTTCACCCCGAAAATTGGGGAAGATTCCCATGTTGACTAATATTTTTGAAAGGGGGTTAGTTCAACCACCAACTAGACCAGGTGCCCCCAGAAATCTATGAATTTCAACTGGGCCATTTCCCCATTTGGAAAATGGTGGGAGTTTTGAAATGTTGATCATCTTGAGAGATACACGTTCACATCACAGATAGGGCGCTAACCTTCGACACAGTCCTTGGCTTTGATTCACATATTTTGCAAGCAGCCCAAAAAACATGTCAGCCGGCCTCTCACTGACTGAACACTTACTGTATATATATATATATATATATTATATATGTATATGTAATAGGGTCCATGTATGGTATATTTACCCACATTTGGCGTATTTCTATGGTAAGTGTAGGTAAATTATACCATACATGGACCCTATGGGTATATCTAGTTTTGAGAGAAGTTGACTGGCAACTCAACTATTTTTTTATGTTCAGCCCGATCCCTGGGGAAATGATCCAATTCGAGGAGCATATTTTTCCAGCTGGATTGGTTCAACCACCAACTAGATAACACTTTTGCCCCTGAAGAAATGGCGGTTGGAATCCTTTCCATTTGGGGCCCGGTAAAAAACTCAAGGTTCAAAAGTTTCAACGACAGAAAAGTAGGGCGCAACGATTGGTTCAACCACCCACTCGTTGAAGTCACCTTCTAGGTGGTCGCAACTCAACTATTTTTTATGTTCACCCCAATTAATTGGGGAAGATGAACCCATGTTGACTTTTTCATATTTCTTCAAAGGGGTTCAAACAAACCACCACCTGAGGTGTCTTTGGTTTGGAAATCGCTCCAGAATTTTTTCCCCAAAAAAAAAATCCCCCTGAAATTCGAGGTGGAATTGTCTCCAATGCCTGGTGAAGGTGAAGCTGATTCGATGTCGGACCGGGTGAAAACCGTGGTTCCCATGATGGCTGGCTGAAAACCCGTGGGCTTCCCATAGACTCCCCGGGTTCCCGGGTTAGGAAGGGGGTTTGGTCATCAACACCATAGTAGGGTGTTACTGGGTGGTATTTTTTATTTTCATCCCTATTTGGGGAAATGATCCAATTTGACTAATATTTTTCAAAGGGGTTGAAACCACCAACCAGGTTATATACAGTAAGATCTCACCCACCAGGGTCTGGGGTACTTTCCCAAGATGTATGTGAGCAGAATCATTGATTATCAGGATTCCTTATGAAAGGCAAGGTCTCGGGTGGGATAACCATTATCTATCTTGGAGTCTTAGAGACAAAAAAACAACCACAAACAAGTTGTTGGACGTCAACACATGTTTTTTCCGAATGGAAAAGACATGGGTTTTATGTGTTGGAAATGTGTTCATCCTATTGTACTAGAATTTACTGGATGCCAAACTCTGCAAAGTCTAGGTGGTGGCAACTCAAATATTTTTGGAATTTTCACCCCTATTTGGGGAAGATTCCCATTTTGAGTAACATTTTTCAGATGGGTTGAAACCACCAACCACAAAGTTCATTTGAGATGTTTTACTCGTTTCGTTCTTTTTAGCTTCTGATCCGCCGCAGTGTTTATGATGCAAGGCCGCAAAGAAAAAGGTTGAGTCTAAAGATGAGTAGGCAAACCAACAACCCATAGGTCAATATCTCTTTGATAATCCAAAGCACGCTTGCAAGGTTGTGATTTTTGGCAGTTCAACTTTGTTCCATTTTTGAAAGCGTTTGGAATCCACAAGATTGGAGAATTAGTTGATGAATCTAAAGCATTTGTGTTTAAAAGTTTGCTTTTTTGATCATCCAAACAAAACGAGGGGGGAAAACAAAAAAGACAGAGATGGGGTTGATCCTTCACCGCAGGACGAGCATGCGGCCATTTTGATGGGTCGCTTGGGTAAGGCATTGAAGCGAGTGGGTGGCGCTGAACAGGCACCGATCTGATGAGTTGGATGAGTGGGAGAGGCTGGGGTGTTTGAGTTAGTCCAATGGAATGGTTGGATATTTTGCACCACAATTTATATGTGTATATATTTATTATATATACATATATTATATATACATATCATATTTATATATATATATACATCAGTTGATATTTTCCCGTGTAGGTTGGTGATGCCATTTCAAGATTGGATGGGGTTGATGTTTCTTGCTGAATTCAGATTGGTGAATTCTCATATGGTGTTGATGGTGCAGAAGTCCGACTATCACCATTTGATATGGAGAATCAAAAAAAAGGCTGGTTCACCCGAAAATCACTCGGAAACCAAAAAGGAAAAGTATCTTCCAGACCTTCATTTTTTGGGGTTCCAGCCGTTCATTTTTCAGGGTGTACTCCCCTGAAAATCGATGGTTGGAAGATGTATTCCCTACTGAAATGGTCACTTTTTAGGGGACATGTTAGTTTTTTGGGGGTGTATCCTTTTTTTGATAGGCTGTTCATATTCCTCCAGGTGTTCTTTTTCCGGATTTCTGGAACCAACAGTCCGGCAAAGGGGTGGCTCCTTATGGTTTTATTTCAAGTGGGCTTGGATGGATCTACACATCTTTTGAAAAGGTAATTGGAGCACTACAATACGGGACGACATATATTACATATATATTTATACATTATATTCATATATAAAATGTATGTTTATATATTATATACATATATACATATGTATATATATGTATTATAAATATATATTATATACATATAGATATTTTTGTTTACATATATATATATACATATTTTATACATATATTTATGTACATATATATATTATATACATATATATTACATATATATATATATTAGATACAATATATGTA
Organism: Breviolum minutum Mf 1.05b.01; assembly: GCA_000507305.1. Classification (NCBI taxonomy): domain Eukaryota; class Dinophyceae; order Suessiales; family Symbiodiniaceae; genus Breviolum; species Breviolum minutum. The sequence continues at coordinate 87,726 of DF239117.1, forward strand.
TAGTATCCATATATATATATATTACAGTTTTACACATACTTACTCTACGTACACATTATTATATGTACAATGTACAACTATAACATAAGAGCTCCTATCAAATCGTCCGGATTTCACAACTACAATGCTTGTGTCAATGGTCCACTGGCACTGCCAGCCGCTTGGATGAGGCATTTCACATGTATCGGACGGGAGCTGACGGTTGTTGGGAGTCTCAGTATTTCCAGATGTTTTCCATATCCCAGTCTCAATAGAACAGTGTTCTTCAACAACTAATTGTTGAATGATGTGAGGAAGCATTCTTCAGCAATCTAGTATGTACATATATAGTGTATGTATATATTGATTATTTATTCATGATGTATGTATGTGATATATAGATATACAGTATATACATATATATATATATATGTCTGCAGTCGTGCAGTCGTGGAATATGATATGGACCCCCATGCCAACTGTGAAATCTCAGGCCTTTCCCGCGCAGAGATGGAATCTGCCATTGCCGAGATTACGAAGGTTGGGAGTTGATCCCCTCCAGAGAAGTAACTCACATACTTGGAGGATCATCCCATGACTTGTAAGTGGTTAATAACCATGGTGATCGTAAGTCCGCTAAGTAGGGGTGTGGGACCCCTTCCAAATGGGCTAAATAGCTTATAAACGGGGCTGATCCTAACCACTTACATCCACTGGGATCCCATCCTCCAAGTAGTTCCACCGTAAACGGGAAGGAAGGAAACGGAACATCCATCGACTCAAAAGGGCCCATTTTTGGGGTGGGATATGTCGAAAATTGCCAAGGCCGGGTATGGAAAGGATAGTGCTACGTAACAAAACCCTTGGAAAAGATGAGAAAAGTAGCCATGTTTTTTTTGATGTTGCTATATTTTCTAAGAAGCATTTGCAAGAGTTCTTTCATGAATAGTAATTGTGTTCCTTCTGTGTGTGTGCTGTGTCTATGGACAAGGATCTCTGAAAGAACCGTTGCGTCTGTTTGACTAATAATCGTTTACTATACAGCCCGTAGCACATGCTTCATCAGCAAGATGTGTTTTCTTTAGCGGTACTGTTTCGCTGAAAAATGGCCGCGAACAAACATCAATTAGAGACCCTCGTTGCTTCCGGTGTTTTTCCAGCTCCAAAAAAAAAGGACCTTTTCTCTGCTCATGAGCGCATGCTGGTGGTGCGCAGGACTGACGTTGCGCTGAAAACGAAAAATTTGAAGTACACACAAAAAGATGCTTAAAACCATTTGGAACCATATTCGGGTATTGGTAATTAGATGCATGTTACACCTATTTAAAAAAGTCCAAAAAAAACAATATTTTCGAGCCAGTTTGCCAACATCCCATGATTCTCAAGGCTGCTGGATATGATCCACCAACCCCTTCACTCTTTGCCAGGATGGATGCCGACAGCGATGGTCGAATCAGTCTCAAAGAATTGGAAAATGTCCCTGGGAAACAAACCTGGAAAATCTCCTTTCAGGGTTGCCTTTCATTCATTGATTCTGTTCTTGTGGTCAGATTCTTGACCCTTAGATCCCCTAGATCCCCCTCATCCCATGAATCATGGATGGGCATTTGGGGGGTGCAACAACCTTTTCCGTAACGCCCCTTAGGGTTGGTTTTTTCTCACATCACAGATATCACAGATTTTTTTGGGGGTGCTGGAAGAGTTTGTGGAAAAATGGTTGAATTCTTTTTTGAATCCTCATTTTTCTAAAAAAAGGATTGATACTGAAATGGTGATTCCAAAAAGGTCCAACCCATTGGCAAACGATGTTTTGCTTCAGAAAAAATTGTAGAGTCTCTTTCCTGCTGATGATTTTTTTATGGCAGGACATCATTAAATTACAGTACCAATAGTGAAGCAATCAAACACGAAGCAAACGAATTGTCTGGAAAATTTCGAGTCTTCTTTGCCCTATTTGGGTTGGTGTCGTCAGTTCTTTGGGTCGGTGTCATATTTCCTGACCCCTGAAAAAAGCTAGGTGGTGGCAACTCAAATATTTTTGGAATTTTCACCCCTACTTGGGGAAGATTCCCATTTTGACGAGTTGAAGCCACCAACTAGAAAGGTCTCACCCATGATTGGAAGATACTACAATACATGTCGGGCAATATTTTTGCAGCGGCTGGGGGAGACTGAGTGAACGGGATGCTTGGACTGTTTCATAAAGGAAGGGAAGAAACTTAGATGTTGGTGAAACAGAAGGCTCCATTTTCCATTGCCATGTTAGTTTACCGGAAGGTAAAATTTGGCAAGACATTCCAGTATACCTCTTTCCCCTTCACTTTGTCTAGGTTGTGAGTCAAACGGCTTCCGGTAAAAAATGGCGAATTTGCCCAATACTTTGACAAGACATCAACTGTTCTCACGAAAATTTACAACCAATTGTGCATACAGGGTACTAGTTTTGGATCGCATGTTAAGCTTAGCAACACTTTGCTCATTGGGGTGATTTTATTAAGTTTTGCTGCGCAAACACCAAAACCACCTCAAGTGTCGACCTGAACATATGAGATATACTGGTTAGAACTGTCAGCCCAAGGAACAGTTCCTTAGACAGTCGGTGCGTTTTTTGACAGATACTTGGAACTCTCCTTACTGAAAGTGTGCTGATTGCTAGCTGCTGGTTTAACTGTTACCGTGATGATGGGTATTGATTTGTTTCACCAACCCGAACTCTTTTTGACACCTTGCCTTGGCTATTTTTTGGTGCGTGCAAGCCTTTGCCCCCTGACAGAGTTCATCTTGGGAGTTTACATTTTACATGACGCACCTTTAAAAAGTTTCAGAATTGTTGGTGTAACTTGAACAAAATGGCTTTGCCAAGTTACGTTAACTACTGTTACTGTCGCTGTTTGCAAATAAAGGTTTATAGGGCCCTGCTAAAGATATCTAAAAATGTTTCATAACCTGGTGGTGACTTGAATCCTGGTTGGGGGGTAGATCCAAACTGTATGTAACTGGTGCTGGGCTTACAACACATCTAGCATCCTCATCTCCCGTTGAAAAACCGCTGAGGCTGTGGCGAGCGCCAGTGTCTCCGCCATCGTCCGGGACTTCGGAAAGTTTTGGTGGATCTGACGGTGAGTCGTCACCGAAGCCCAAGTTGATGTATAGTTTATATAGCGGCGATGATTATAAGATTACTCAGTTACTTATATATAGATAATTATGGAAAATTGATAAACCATTTAAATTGGAATAGGTCCTTATTAAAGTCAATTTTGCACGGAATGTGTTACTTGGTCACTTGTAGTTGTTCCCGTTTCCCGGCTTCGAAAACTCCCAAGACCATGGGAGCCATGGATGAGAATCAAGGGACCATATGGGTGTTTCCTTAAATGGTGGGTTTCCCCCCCCCAAAAAAAAAAATCATCCATTTTATATAATAGGGTTTTCCAGTCGAAAAACCATCCGTTTTGCGGGGGGTTCCCCCCTATTTTTGAACTTTCACCCATAAACTTAGGTGGTGGTTGAAACATGATTTCTTGAACTTTTCACCCTGAAACTTAGGGGGAAATGGTTGAAAATTGGGCCAGCATGTTTCAGATAGGTGCTTCAAACACCAACTATAGATATGATTGGTGATTCATGCAAAGGAATTTTTGAATCATGTGAAAGTCAATCAGATCTGAACTTTGACATTTCGAACAGCTTGTGGTTCTATTAGATTCTATCATCTTTATCTAGGTGGTGGCAACTCAAATATTTTTCATTTTCACCCCTCTTTGGGGAAGATTTCCGATTTGACCATCATATTTTCCAAATGGGTTGGTTCAACCACCAACCCAGTTATTTAATGCTTTATTTTTGCTTTGCGGTGCTTTTTTGACTTATGAAACCCCCAAGTGAAAACTTCATCACCGATTCATATGGTCAGGGTTGTTTTAGCATGCTTTTTAGCCCTTAAAAGACGTGACCTGCGAAGAATGTTTCACAGCTGTGACATCTACCCGGGTTCCCGGGAACGATCACATATCCCATTCGAGTCGGCGCGTTTGAGTCGATGATTTTCCTTTTCCCGTTTGATGGGTCCCATGTGATCGTTCCCTGGAGGGTATGACTTTTTTAATGCAGATTAATATGATGACCTCCCAACGAATGGTGTTTTTTTGTTTTTGTTTAGGTTTTGTTTTTTGATTTTAATAATCCAAAAGCCTCCAGCATACGGATTTTGAAAAAAGATTTGAAAGGTTGAAAGCAGTCCCAAATGAAACAGTCGCAGGTAAGTAAATAACTGAGGCCTTTGGCAGTTGGGCTGAAGATGTTTGCGCACGAGTATCACAGGAGAGGGGATGATGAAAAAAGGTCTCAAAGGTGTTGGGCTGAATACAGGGGATTGATTTTCTATTATTTTTGATTACATACTCTTCTCTATAGGGACTATGCTAAGCCGTTTAAGGAGATTCCCTATAAAAGCAACTAACGGAATGAGGTGGTTTAGGATGGAAAAATCCACCCAAGATGGCCTAACAAAAAAGTGGTTTTGAATTTAAAGCGAAATATGTTCTGCAGATAATGCACACATATACGTTATGACTATATCTTAGCATAATTTACAATGCTTAAGAATACATATTTATATAGGATATTAAGTTAATGAATTACCTTTATATATATATATATATGAGAATGTATGACTGAGGACAGAGATATGCAATACACAATACATACTAATGACAGGTCTCTCAAGAAAGACTGGCCGGAGCTAGGTAACTAGATTTCATGGATCTTAGTGAATCATACACTTTGGTCACTCGTGGAGATAGTAGTTTCTTAGTTCCATAAGATACATATCTATTCTATATGTCCACTTACCGGGGTGAGGTTCCAGAGGTCCCAAGAAAAGCCTTCTCAAGTTGAGCGGTTTGAAACCGCTGCCATCCTCAATCCTCTTCATATATGAGCACCCAGATACATATATGTTCATGTTACATCTTATTTTCATATGTTTTCCTGTAATATACACTCTGTGAAACTAACATTTTCGCACCTGAAAATGGATGCTTGAAATACTATATAGTTTCCTTTGGGGCCCAGCTTATTTTCAGGCGCGAACTGCTAGTTTCAGGGAGGGTATCCATCATGAACGGCAGGCTTTGCAGCGGGAGAACCGCAGCGTGGATGATCTTTTTGAAGCCTTGGCGGGTGCGAGTTGTATTGCGTGTTTTGCGGGTGAGTATGAGTTGTACCCAGATTGTCCCCCATGTATAGTTGATGTAAATATTATATATATATATATTATTATACATATGTACGTTTAGGTATCTCTATATAATATTCTATAATTGTATAATTGTATATTATATGTATATATTCTTTTCAAAGATTTTACCCCGATCCCTTTGTGGAAATGGGTTAATTTGAAGAGTAACATGTTCAAATGGGTGCTTCATTCACCACCTAGATAATGTAGGGTAGCGATTTGTAGAAAGGGTAGTGAAAATCTCGTGGGCGTTCTTCTCCAAAAACGGGAAGGCTAACAGTGATCCGGTTCCACCTGTAAAGTTTGCGATCAAAAAAAATCAATGTTTCCGACAGGGATAGTCATCTAGGTGGTGGTTTCAAATATTTATTATTTTCACCCCTAGTTGGGGAAATGATCCAATTTCACTATACTATTTTTCAGATGGGTTGAAACCACCAACTAGTCATGGATTTAAAAGGTCGGGTGGGTGAATTTTCAGCAGTTTAGCCGTCATTTTGACCCGATTTTTCCTTAAAAAGGGACACCTAAAACACCTCTTCAACAAAACAGAATCCTCAACTTCTAAACGGCAGCCTGCCAGGTCAAAAGTCCGGCCGTCCAGAGATTCATTGGCAAGATTTCCGTGGTCTCTTCTCTCGGTGGGAAACTCCCAGTTTTTGGGGCAGATGTGTTGCTAGATGGTGGCAACTCAAAGATTTTTTATTTTCACCCCGAAACCCTGGGGTTCCATGATCCAGTTTGACGAGCATATTTTTCAGATGGGTTGGTTCAACCACCAACTAGGTTGCTATGGGTTTTTCATGGTTTTGTGCGGGGTTTTCCTGTGGAAATGAAAAAACAACGATGTGCTTTGAGAATCAGATTGCAGCTATCAATCTTGAATGTTTGATTCAGAATGATGGGTGAATTGAAGATGGACACACACAAGAATGTACATGTCGTTGATGTATCTAGTCAACGACATGCATGCCTCATGCACTTGACTCGTGCCGTGTCTATTGCTCTACGTCATGTATCTGTTTAGTTGACAAACCTGCTGGTACTGTGAAAGTAAAGGAATATGTATACATACAAGCTATAGCATGTATACTAATACATTCATTTATACAAAAAACTCCTCCACTTGCCATCACAAAACTCGAGCCACATCTACGTACCACCCAACTGAGGTTAGATCCCACATTGACAGATGGCCAACTACGACGTCTTTGGCAACTCTTCGTCGACCCGGCGATGTTTTGTTAAGGGTAAGAAAATATGCCCTGGGCGTGTTTAATGGAGATGGGAAAATCACAAAGACGTTTAATAGGTCAAGATTTGCACTGCAAAAATTCCCACATTGTAATTTAGTGAAGCCGCAACGAAAAAAGAACAAAACAATTTAACAATGAAAAACAACCTGGTTGTTTGGGTCACAAAGGGATGAAAACTAACATTGGTTTTCTGTGTTTCCGACACAAAATTCCCGTGTTGATTATCCAATCAGTATGTTGTGGTTCATGGGATGTTATATTATGTATGTTTTTTTTCCTGGCTCACATGAATCCTAAGATCACAGGACTTGATATCTTTTGCCATGTATGCAACGTCAAGGTCTTATCCCTCTAAGAAACATCAAAGTTTTCAGAGGTTGTGGAGTTTGGAGTCTTGAAATTCCAATAATATATTTCGATATACATGTCGTTCTATATACACCCGCCGAAAACTATCATGGAACCCCCAAAAAATGGTGTTTTTTGTAGGTGTGTCTCCTTTTGAAATATGTATTTTCAGGTTCCATGTTAGTTTTGGTATGGATGGATAAATACCATGCGTGGATTCGATGGAATGCAGCCATTGCAGCTCTTTCAGATGGAAATCAATTAAGTCTGGAAATTCCAAGATGTGGAACAAGAATTTTGGAAAGGATCTAATTTGATTTGTGCAATATTTTTCCAAACCCATACTGGTACCATCCATGTATGGTATATTTACCTACCTTTGGTTGATTTTTATGGTAAATGTAGGTAAATATACCATACATGGATGGTATGGGAAAGGATGGTGAGAAACTCCCTAGCTCCGCCAGGATAAGAATGGTGATGGTGGCGTCTCTCGTGAAGAATTTCATCGTGCCTTAGAACCTCATCGTGAGGCGGCATCGAATGAAACGCATGGAACCATGTTGCCCTCAGGTAACCCTTCAGGAAACGATCACATGGGACCCACCAAAACGGGAAGTTCGGAACATCATCGACTCAAAAGTGCCCAGTTGGGATGGGATATGTGATGGTTCCCAGGTAGGTGATGAATTTGCATAGCTCTGTCAGTTCACAAACTCGAAAGCTAACATAGATACCAAACATGGTGGTTTGGAAACTGTATCTCCGGCTTCAAACATGGCGTCATTTTGGGTAGCAATTCGTTAGATTTCAGGGTGTAATTTTCCTGGGTGGGTCACCAGACAGGTCCATGTAACAGCATACCTTTCGGAGAAAGCTCTTCGTTTTTCCAGGTCCAAGCACCAGAGGCCCGAGTAGATGCTGTGGCATCCTTACCTGCTTTGCTCAGCCGTTGCTTGATGGAGATGGTGGAGATGGTAGATGTGGCTCAAATTCATGTGTAGGTGGTGGTTTTCTTCAAATATTTTTTGGAATGTTCACCCCTATTTAGGGGAAATGATCAAATTTGACGATCACATTTTTCAGATGGGTTGGTTCAACCACCCACTAAGATGTGTGTTTGCATGTGCCTGTTGAAACAGATGTTCTTTGGACCGTGGGAAGTTGATTTTTTTACACATGACCTTATAGGATGGTACGAGCTTTATGTGGATGGTTGAGAATTCATACATATTCATACCATATATTCATACCACATGATAGTTCTTCATTTTTACTTTGTGTATTTCACCTCCGGAAAATTAAGAGGAAATGATCCAATTTGACTTGTTTTTCATATGGTTCAACTCACAAGAGTTGAAACCACCAAGTAGAATAGAAATCTTGGTTGAAACGTCACCGGGCCCCCTGTTTCTTGTAACATGTGGAAGCCTGGTTGTGGAAACTGCCCATTGGCATTAGCCGCAATCATGGGCCAACTCCCTCAAGCTTAACACAGACACGGGGGTTAATTAATGGATGATTCCAAATCTCTACATGAAAATTCAAAACTTCCACGAATTTACCAAATGCTTGGATGACCCAATTGGATGATTTCTGAAAAATCTTTATGATGGACAAAATGGTTGGAAATCACCATGTCCATCCATTAAAAACATGATTGTTTCATTACTAGGGTATTCCCAGGGTGTTTTAGCGGGTCCCATCACCAGCTGCAAAAAGATTGACCTTGAGGCTTGGCTCGTGCCATGGGACAAAGTAAGTTGCCTTTGGCACAAGCATTGAATGTTTGGGCAACTCAGTTTTTTTGGACGAAAACTCACTCGGCAAGGGGCACTGGGTGGTGGCAACTCAAATATTTTTTATTTTAGTTTTTTTTCGAAAACTCCTTAGGTGGTGGTTTTCTTCAAATATTTTTTGGGAATTTTCACCCCGAAAATTGGGTGAAGATGATTCCCATTTTGACGATCATATTTTTCAGATGGGTTGAAACCACCACCTAGAAACTCACTCCGTGGGGCAAAAGTTTGTGGTGATTTTCTTTTGGGGGATATTGTCCGAAAAGAAGAAGTGCAAAATTGCTACGAACAAGATGTTGAATCGAAAATTTCCGGATGTTCATGTGCTGAATCATCTAAGGGGCTCCATTTTTGTTCCATGATTTATGGGGCATGGTGTATCTAAAAGCACCTTTTGGGGCGCTGATTTTTGGGGGTTGGTGTTTCTTGTCTGTTGTGTGTGTCTTGAGCCATGACAGGATGAAGAACACTTGTCCACCATGGGGCCCCACGGGAGAGCAGAAGATGTAGAAGATCCCACCAGTCTCCCGTTTTTGCTATCAGATCTATCAAGACTTTGTTTCATCCCAACAGTAGGCCAGGCCTCATTGACATTTTCTTCAGTGGAGTGCCACTACCCAGCCAAAAAGATTACCCTCCCTGAAGCTAACGTTCGCTCCTGAAAAATGGTGGAAGTTGGAAGAGTACTTTTCTGTTGGCTATTGGCCAATTTTCAGGTGCTGTGTTAGTTTTAGTGAGTGTACTTCCTAATTGACGTCATTACATACTTTGCATGTTGGTTCATTTTCTAGATAGTTTCAAACTATACCAATAGTTTCATCTCCTACCAAACTCACCATTTTATTTGGTCAAATAATATACCAACCACCGCACATTAAAATGTGTTGAATGTAAACACTTCCAAAAAAAACAACCTTAATTATTAATTTGGCGAAGAGTGGTGAATGTGTCAAGTCATGTACTACTTTCAACTACCCAACACCTTTCCAAACTCGCTTGCCGTACACGGTCCCTGAATCGACATGACGGAGTCCCAAGACGAGACACAGGTCTATGGCAGAGGCATTGTGGGACTTACCTTAGAAGCCTGGCTTGATGCATGTCGTGGCCTTTCTCTACCCTTTTCCCGTTACGAGGCGCCAGAAATTTCCGTGGGCAAGTCGAAGTTTTTCAAATGTGAATTGATGGATCTGGTCAAATTATAGCGACCGAAAACACGAGTTTTTGGCCCCCAAATGGTGGTGAAAAGTAAGGGGAATCCCCTATAAATCAGGCAAACCTAGGTTGGTGAAATATTATAATTTGACCAGATTGGATATGAGATATGAGGATCTGACAAATGATTTATAGGAACCTCTTCAGAGCAGCTAGAAAATTTGTATTGGTGAAATAGGATGAATCAGCCAGATGTGATGTGTTTCAACACGTTGGGGCAGTAACATTTACAATAGATGTCTTAATGAATTCCTACAAGATCCTAATAGTATCTCTGATTATATAATACTGTCGATGCTAAAGTTCTGCACCACTTGAGGTTGGTACTTTGTTTAGCCCAGTTGTTGTTACATCACAGATTGCCGAAGGCTCTCCCCTCGCGTTCCAAAAAATGCCAAAAAAAATGCAGACATCGGGTCAAAACGACTTGAAAGGGAGAAACTTAGAATAAAATCCAAACCGTATCAACAATACACTTCCTCAGCAACTGGATTTGTTTCAGCAACTCCAAAAACCAGTTCCTTCCAACCAACATTCTGCTCCTGGAGTTATAACTCATATCCCTGCTTATAACTGGTGTTTGGGCCCACTTTGTAGCAACAAAATAGAATCATCAGACATGATGTCAATCTTTTGGCTATCCCTCCTTCATCGTTTTAAAGCTAAAACAAACAAATCCTGCGAAAAGCCGCCAGAGAAAACAGCAAGAAGCGGTCGTCATTTAGATTTATGTTTACAGGTAGTTTTTCCAAAAACACACTGGGTCTTACAAAAAACAAAACAAAACCAATGGGTCATCATTTACATTAGGGTGTCCATGGAAGTGATCGTAAGTAGTTTTTCTAAGTTGATAGCCGCATGGGACGTATCCAACCAACTTAGGGGTTAGGACATCTAAAATTTACTATCCATTTACTAAGCCCATAGGATCCATGTATGGGATATATACCTACCTTTGGTTGATTTTTATGGTACATGTGTGGAAATATACCATACATGGATCCTATGGGCAGTAGATACCATTGGAATCTATGGGAACCTGGCTGGGATATCCTACAAGTCCCTCCAGGCCACTGCTCTCCATGCTGCCATGGCACGTGGACCTGGAGCTGGTGCCATTTCACCCGAGGTGCAGATGGATCTTTTGAACGGAAAGAGCTTGTCGCACCAAATGGGTTGAAAATTACCCCAAACTAGATATACCCCCCCAGCCCCTGAAACTAACATAGCCTCTGAAAATAGGCCATCCCCAAAAGAAATTTATCTTCCAACCATTGATTTTCACGGGCTATGTTAGTTTCAGGGAGGGTACTAGGGTGTCCATGGAACTTAGTAACGATCGTTAGTAGGTTGGGTCATTTCACCTATTTAGGGGACGTATCCAACTTACAACCTACTTATATTCCGGTTATAATCGACTAGATGGTGGTTTCAAATATTTTTCATTTTCACCCCTACTTGGGGACAATGATCCAATTTGACTATTTTTTTCAAATGGGTTGAAACCACCAACAAGCTAGAAGTTCAGAAGGATTTTTGTTTGGGTTGAATATCCTACAAATAGGTAGTTGGTCTAGTTTCGTTTCATTTCAATGATTTTTTTTGGGGGGAAGATGTTTCAGGCCAAAAAATTTTGGTGGAAAATGGATACAAGTTGACGAAGACCCATATTTTTCGAATGGGTGGTGATTGGCAAGTCCCTGAGCTTGAGAACACCAAACTCGAACCCCGGAAACAACAAAATGGATTTGCTGCAACGGAGTGAGTGTTCCTTAAAACAATTTGAAAAACACATGGAGCAAGTGAGCCGGGAAACTTGCCATATATTTTGGTTTGGGGATTCAAGAAAGATGTCGTGTGTTTTTTCTTTCCCTTTCAAACAGGGACTGAGCTTGTTACCCGTATGATGATTTGGATAAAATCCTCAAGGATTTGATGATTCTTTTTGACAGGTGGAAGGTACATTTAAATTGTGCTTCCATGATTTTTTGTGAATGAAAAAAAACATCAGCAACCTCCAGATTTCTGTTGGATCTGAAAAAAATCTTTCCGAAAGAGATTCATGGATTGCAGCAACGTGTTTTTTTTGCGTTGCAGGTGATAGTTTCATATAGTCCATATAATGTATTTAGATCACCCTGAAGAGTTGGGGATGATCAGGTTGGTCAACACCACCCCACTAGTCCTATGTATGGTACAGACCGAATCTATTTTGAGGTTCTATATTAGGTAGTTTCGGTTGTGTACAATATCAGGAGTGCCATCATGGACTGTGATGTTTCTTCCTGGAGCCATGTCTGATACACTGCAGTCGTCATGTAATCATTCTAGATGTTCACCTTGTCGTGTTGGTTTGGTGCTGAATCGTCTACACGTGGTTTTTGGAGAACTCTCAAAAAGGTAAGGTCATTATAAAATTTCCAATCCACTTTTGGCAACTCTAGGGATAGCCGCAAGCTGATCGGTTGATCCAAGCCATTGGAAGAAGGCAATTTTTGCCTCACGAATAACCATGTTAAATCTACACTCGGCTGAACTAGCATGGCCAAACATGGCGTCTCAGACAGAAAATTCCCACTCTCAAACAGGAATTATACTGTATACACACTATATATTAAAGATACATCTTCAAAAATTGTGGATTTCCCGCCCAATTGCCATGTTAGTTTACCAGAGGGTAAAGGTGAGTCTTTCAAGAAAACCCTGTCCTGCATGATCAAACGTTGACCAGGCGATTGCCGCAGAGGTTGGGTCCCGGCCCAGATATAATATACATAGCTGATGATATGGAGGTTACCAAAAATAGTGGTACCCCCAAATCCATTTTAATAGGGTTTTCCATTATAAACCGTCCATTTTGGGGTACCCCTATTTTTGGAAACACCCATATAGTTGTTCTTACTTCAGATAGAGAATTTTTGATACGGAAGATGTTCTTCCTGTTTTTTGTTGCTTTATTTACTGTATTTTGTTTGTCAAAAGTTTGCTTCATGTTGACGAAGATTGATAAAAAAGTTGTGTTGTTGTGTTGAAAGCTGGAAATTGTGCGGCACTGTTGTTGTAAGGGGGAGACTTTGGGGGTCACGAGTGGGTGGTCGAAACATTGGAAAATATAACAAGCTCACGAGACCAATTAAAAATGCAAACAACGCCAAGATTGACAAAGCGGCGTCAGATCTTACTTTTTGTTTGAAACGAATGAGTTCCCTTCATATTCACCAATCAAAAGCGCTGAACAATGCCTGTGATCTTGTATTATCTCTGCAAACAACTATCATTTAAGTATGATATCATACCACTTTTGTACATATCACAGATGACTCAGATCCCCTATCTCCCCCTATAAAAACCACCTTCCTGGTGGGGGAGGTTTGAAGGCCGAAATTTTTTGCGAAAAAAATCCTCCTTGGAAGGTGAACCGTACCAGCGCTCGAGGTGTGCCACAGGTGGGGGCGGGCTTCAACTAAGCCATGTTGGAAGGATCAAACAATGTGAATACCTGGAAAACTTCAGCTAGGTGGTGGCAACTCAAAGATTTTGTATGTTCACCCCGAAAATTGGGGAAGATGAACCCAATTTGACGATCATATTTTTTCAGAGGGGTTGGTTCAACCACCAACCAGAATGTGAATACCTGAAAACCCTAGGAATTCGTAGCATTTTTTTTTGGCAACTGCGGATACTGTGGCTGGTTCTAGGGGTTACCAGTTGATGGAAATGAACAGCAACGGCTGTTTTCCAGGTAGGTAGTATGGTAAAAGACACATTTAAAGAAAACATTCACATAGTGAACAAACTACGTAGGGTTTGACAAATGATTATTGTTGTCAACATGTTTCTAGTTGGTGGCTTCCGATATTTTTGGAATTTTATCCCCCAAACTTGGGGAAGGTGAACCCAATTTGACTTTTTCATATTTTTCAGATGGGTTGGTGAAAAAACCCACCAACCAGATATGAATAGGTAGTGTTTTTTGTTCCACGGCTGACCGAACCATTTATAAACGGACCATTCCGAGATGTCAATCTTGATTCGTGTGTAAATGTACGGGCTGAGTGTAGAGAATGGTGTTCGGGTGTCCCTGCAAGCTATACAATTTTAAATTTACGGGTGATGGGTGCTGGTTTCAAGATGTGTCAAGCATCTTTTTCTTTCACCTCGAATATTGGGAAAATTTTCAGCCATGAATTGACGAGTATGTCATGTTTCAAATTGGTGGGTCACCACCTAGGTAAGCAGTGGTTGATAGCAATGATTGGCTGGTATTTTAACATATTTGAACCATGTTTGATCATACCTTTAACTTTCAACGTGATACTGTTGATGGCAACCAGAAATCCGGCAAACTCACCAGTTGAGGTTGGTAGTTGAAATCCCATTATTCACAGGGTTTATACATCCCAGGTGGTCAGCTGGATTTCTTCCATCAGGAGTACCATTCTTGAGAACAAAGTTATGCAAGTCTTGGTGTCCTTGATATATGATTTATATGTCGTATCTTCACTTTACTCTTAAAGGGATCAAAGAATCTAAGGGATTCGAAGGTTTCAGAGATTTTAATTTTTGACCCGGAAAGTGGAGAACTGATCCAATTTGACTTGAGCATATTGTTCAGATGGGTGCTTCATCCTCCAACTAGGTATGAGATGTCAAATTCTTTGCCATAGGACACATCCCCATTTAGGGAGTAGTTCTGGAACTTGTTCCAACGATTTCAAAGAAAGCTATATATATATACATACACACACAAATGAGTATTCAGGAGATCAAACTGATCAAACCATGCAAATGTATTCTACTTTCCAAAACAAAACTTGCCATAAAAAAAGGTGCATTGTCTGGGTTGCTAAATATTACAAACTCCTGTCAACAACCTGCATAACAAGATTGATTTGGGGAAAATTTACCATCCCTAAATCTCCCTTGGTTCGCGGTGCTGTGCCACAGGAGCGTTGGGCACAAGACTTTGTGGCGCAGAGAATGCATTTAGCGCAGGAAGCTCATGAATGCACAGTGGCCGAGGCAGCATCAGTTTGCGGGGGGTTTTCAAGAGATTCGGAGTTCCGGATTGAAAGGGTTTTCCAGAAAAATAGAAGCAGATACTACTGGTAGTTGGTGGTTCCAAAGAATTGTTTATGTTCACCTGTATTTGAGGAAATGATCCAATTTGACAATTATTTCTTAAAATGGGTTGAAAACAACCAACTAGATCATAAAGAATGGGAAGAAGCTACCAACCTTAGTTGATTTGCCTGATTTCGTTTCACCATCAGTAAATGGTCTCACTCGCAGAAAATGACGGTTTGCCTTTTTTTAATTGTTCCGAAATAGATGTCGTTACAGGAAAAAATGGAGTTTTAAATGTTTGGTTTCATAGTCCTTTGGCTGCTTTGGAGATGTTGAGACATTGGCTGTTGTGCATTTTGTTGGAGGCAGTCCAAGCAGCAGCAGATGGTGAAGTCATCGATGAGGTTGGAATGCTTAGTTGATTATTGTGATTTGTTGTATTGTTTGTGTCGTTGTAATAGCGTGTTAACTGTATATATTATAAGAGACAGATTAATATATCATTAAAGTATTCGAAGTATCCTATGATAAGTGACCATAGTTGTGTTGCTGTTGATCTACATTTTGTTTGTTCTGTTTTTTTGAGTGATGAAAAAACATTTGATGATGGAAAAGTCTCTATGAAGGCTGGAAATACATGCACACTCCGCATGGTTGCACAAGGAAAGTCCATCAAAACTGTTAGGAGATGTGGGAAAAAAATCATCCTCGACTGTGTATCTCAACATTGGGGACTGACAAACATACCCTCCGCAAAGAGATCCCTTGATAAAATGAGCAACTTCCCTTAGAGGTGTTATATATATATATAGCAATACTGTATTCATCATACACGTGTTACACGTTGTTGTATGCGTGTGAACTGTATATTTTTTAAGAGACAGAAAATATATACATATATATATATATCATTAAAGTAATCGAAGTATCCTATGATAAGTTCATAGTTGTTTTGCTGTTGATCTCATTGTTAGTCAATTCATTTGACCAGAAATCTCTTCCTTCTCTATACCCTCAACACAAAAAACATCCACCCTGGAAGATTAACGGCTGGAACCTACAGCCATCACCCATTTAGAAAGGAAAATGATCTGAACCAAACCTCCATGAGGACATGTTCCAGCTGTTAATCTTCCGGGGGTGGATGTTTTTTTGTCGCTTTCAGGAGATTCTACGCAATGCACTTTCCAGACATCTGGCAGTTCCCGATGACTCCTGGGTTTGGGGACCCGAAATCATTGGGAAAAGATGGGAAATGACAAAAGCCCCATAGTTTGGTACTCGTACCTTTGAATAACTTACAGTACCGATAGGATCCATGGGACTGGTATATTTACGTACATTTACTATAAAAATCAACCATTCATGTAGGTAAACATACCATGCATGGATGGTATGGTTTTTTTGAAAGGGAAAAGAACGTCAGACCTTTGTTTCAAGGGCAGTCGGGGTTGGAAACAACTTTTTGAGATTTACCATTGAATTTACCATCATGTATCACACTCCCAAAAAGTCCATTTCTCTCGAAGACCTTTCCAAATTTTCAGGATTCGCAGAGTTATCCATGTGGTCTCTTCCAACCACTGGATGGCTGGGAGTGGATGAAAAGTTGAAATCCATAGCAACATCACATCCCACAACATAGTGGATGTGATACACCATTTCCGTTCAGAGAATGTCCAGTTTCCCCAAACAAAAAACACACACCCAGGGATCTGAAATTGTTGTGAAGTCGAATTTGCCAATTTCAATCGTTGAAGGTGATGGAGCTTCGTGATGTTATTTTTTTTAATGGGATTTATCATCATGAAGGATAATGTTGGATTTTGTTCCAAGCATTCGGACTTTTTTGTTGGAGCAAATCTAGGTTATGTGAGTGAGGTGCTCATTGTTATATCAACTATGAACTCCTGTAAACGTAACACTATATCTTGGGATGCTCCGCGTCGCAGTAGCAGTAGAAAGTGAGGGTTCATAGGTATCCCCGGCAAAAAATGTAAAAATCCATCAAAAATTGAATGGGACCTTACCAACGGACCCCTAAGGAAGTTGCTAGGGCTATTAGATACTCAGGTTTAGGGGTCCGTTCAGTGAGTCCTGTTGGAGATTTCTTGGAAAAAATCCTGGCGGTGGAAACAATGAGCAAACCAAATGATATGTTCCCTGGGATGTGAAGAAACCACATTTATACACTTGGCTTTTATTTTCGTTGGACTTGCATTGATCAATTGTGCTACCTGAAGATTTTGAGACAAAATGCTGGTAATGTCATGAGCAATCACTTGAACTCACCTTTTGTTTTGATGCTTTTGACAACGATGTTTTAAAAACAGGAAAGGTGCCCTGAGTCAAAATAGCTTCCAAACAGAAAACACGATCTCGGACCCCCAAAAAGATGGAACACAATATCAAAAACATTAGCAATATTGGGAATTTACATAAAGATGTAAAATGTAAACTGATCCTTTTTCATACAAGGCTCATGTTTCACCGATTTCCCTTGCTATTTTTCAAAAAAAAAAATCAACACCCAAAAAAA
Source organism: Breviolum minutum Mf 1.05b.01 (assembly GCA_000507305.1). NCBI lineage: Eukaryota > Dinophyceae > Suessiales > Symbiodiniaceae > Breviolum > Breviolum minutum. Next base: position 105,171 of record DF239117.1, read on the forward strand.
ATCGGCACTGCCAAAAAAAAAAACGACGCCAAAAAAGCGGCCAATTTATCGAGGCTCAACTGCGTTT
>DF239117.1:110237-115663 GCA_000507305.1 Breviolum minutum Mf 1.05b.01
ATATTGCACTGCTAGTACATATAGTACCTTATACAGAGGTTGTAAGCTATTTTGCCACCCTTCACCAGAACAAGAAACATCCATTGATGAATGATTTATGATTTTATGATCATCTACACTCCTTTTATATGTCCTTTAACACATGTCAGTTATAGAGTCGTTGTGATTTTGTTCAACCTGTCAGGTTTCACCTGAAGTGATGACCCAATACCCACCACCTCCATGTGGATGTTTCCAAAAATTGGGGGAAAACCCCCCAAATGGATGGTTTATAAGGGAAAACCGTATGAAAATGGATGATTTGGGGGTACACCTATTTTTGGAAACACCTATGTGTATCCCAGTGCTAGTGCAGGCGGCGGTGTATTGGCAAGATTTTTGTGCCTTCTTTTCGCAGATGGAACGGTCATTGTTCGGCCACCCAGTGTTCTTGCCGTTTGATTTCTGTTTGATTTTATGCATGTTTTTTCTTGAAATTTAGACATACTCTAGATCGAGCTCAATAGCATATTCAAGCATTTGATATTGACCATGAGTTACATAAACAATGGGAGCACCTACTGGGATATTAGCCAAGCCACGTGGAAACATTCCAAACCCAAAAACAGGGAGAGCAAACCTTCAGATTCAACCAAGGACGGAGCAACAGTTGCAAGAGCTGTGGTATAGCTTTGACAAAAATGGAGATGGCAGTGTCTCAAAAGAGGATCGGGCACAGGTGAATATCAGATACTGTTGATGGTTCAGAAATCCCAAGGCCAACCACCGTTTGGATGGCTCTAAAACCTGAGTTAAATAAATAATGGGATGATACACTACCTTTCCCTCAACTGGTGAACGCCGAATTTCTGAACCATCAACAGTAGGGGCCGCACTTGGGCTCGTTTTCTCAGCATGCGATCTGTGGAGCTTGATGGTCCGTTGGAAGAATAGAATACTTCCGTTGGAATGGCATCTTTTTTGCGGAGTTGCGGTTCTGGAAAATGGGAAAATGGAAAAATACGCTTCGAGACTCAACAATCAATAGCAGGGGGAAAATGAGAAAATCCCTCACATGACGAACTGACTGCAGTATGATATTACTATCTGAAATATTCTATCAAATGTATACAGTATCAAAAGTATTACCACCATCCAAGATTTGCAAAATCTGAGATGCAGCTGCCATTTTTTCTCCAATATGAGGCTGACATATTTTGGTAGTTGTGAGGATTGGTCCAGACATCCATGTTAGATTCACCTGTTGGGATGCCGTTCCAGGGTGAACAACACATGTGTTGCTGATGCCATCCTGCCATTTCCGTGAGAAAACCTTTGGGCCCGGCCGCATGTATTTTAGCCATATGCAATGTAAATCCAATATCCAACCACATGTTCTTCCTACTTGCAGTAAGGAAAAAAATCATGTTCTGAGAAGTCAATGTTTTTTTTGGTTCTACTCAGGCATTGATTGGTAGGCCGAACCTGGTTCACCTAATTACTAAGTATCTTGCATACATTCTATGTTAAATTTCAGCATTCTTTTGTTTTGTTTTAGAAACATGATTTTGGGGTAAATATTCCATACCTGGTGATTCAAGTCGTGACCTTTTTTTTGGGATGTTGATCCGTGACCCTTCTAAGGGGTGGTTGTGACCTCCAAAAGGGGATGAAAAGGTCACGAATTGAATCACATGGAGGTGGTGGTTTTTAAAGGTCTTTTATTTTTATACCCAAAAAAAGGGTTGAAGAAATGATATATTTTTCACATTGGGTTGAAACCGCCACCTAGACAGTTCCATTTTTGGGGTATATAAATATTCCATACAAGATACAAATTAGATGATTGAACCACTGTGACAGCAAGGTTTTGACAACACTCAAAGTTCTTATCATGGATAACTAGTTGGTGGTGGTTGAAGCAACCCAACTGAAAAAATATGATATATTTTCACATGGGTTGAAACCACCACCTAGACAATTCCATCTCATATTCCATACATTTAATCTTTGTTTCAGAGAGTTTTTTCTCAAAATCCCACCAGCCCCCAGGAGTTCACTCGTCGAATAGCGGAAGTGGATTCCGCCACGAAGGCCGTGACTGATGCCATTTGTGCACGTAGCTTGGTTGCCTTTAAGTGGGGTCAACCCTGGTATTTGTTTGTTGTGTTTCGTTTTGCTTGGCTTTGTTTGTTAGTTGTTGATTTGTTGGTTGGTTGGTTGGTTGGTTGGTTGGTTGGTTGGTTGGTTGGTTGGTTGGTTGGTTGGTTGGTTGGTTGGTTGGTTGGTTGGTTGGTTGGTTGGTTGGTTGGTTGGTTGGTTGGTTGGTTGGTTGGTTGGTTGGTTGGTTGGTTGGTTGGTTGGTTGGTTGGTTGGTTGGTTGGTTGGTTGGTTGGTTGGTTGGTTGGTTGGTTGGTTGGNTGTGTGTGTGTGTGTGTGTGTGTGTGTGTGTGTGTGTGTGTGTGTGTGTGTGTGTGTGTGTGTGTGTGTGTGTGTGTGTGTGTGTGTGTGTGTGTGTGTGTGTGTGTGTGTGTGTGTGTGTGTGTGTGTGTGTGTGTGTGTGTGTGTGTGTGTGTGTGTGTGGTTGGTTGGTTGGTTGGTTGTTGTTCTATGTGAAGTGTTTGTAACGGCATTGTGAAGAGGATTGACGGTGATTGGGTCAATCCTCAAATCTTCAAGACCAATCTGTAGTGTAGTATTACCCACTGTCGACGTATTGTATGTTTACTGTTTGTTACACCGCAAGAAAGATGACACATGTGATTCTGGAATGACACACATGTGACTTTGGACACATATTACATGAATGATTTCACATTGAGTCTGAAAGGATATCATACATCATATTTGTACAGCAGCTCAAATAAAATGATGTGAACAGATTTTGTCCTCCAATGTCCATGCCAAAGAGCCGTGGTGGGAAACTCATGGAATTCATATATTCCTCTCTTTGCTACAAGATGCACAAGGCTTGATATTCTTGGTTTCTACGTAAAGTGGTCACCATGCATATGATTAAGTAGATGTTTGAGGAGGATGTGTAAATACATGATATTGGTCAACATTTGTATGTTATATAGATAACTCATACATATTTGGATCTGACTCATATGTATCGTAGATGATATATGCATAGTATACATCCTTTAGCCGTTTATCCCTTGAAACTTGGATTTCTCCTCTTCCTCGGGGCCTTACGGCATTTGCATGTAAGCCAAGGTGTAAACAGCGCACTTCGCAAGGAAGGTAAGACGGTCCGAAGCCCAGAGCACTTTTTTTCGGCCCCGGGATCCTTGGGCAATTTTGATCCCAACTTTGGTCAACTCAACAGGCAAAAATAACTCAGTGATGGTTTGGTTTTTGTTGGGGGAATTTCTATTTTCCCCCAGAATGGATGATTTATAATGGAAATCCCTGTTAAATTGGATGATTTGGGAGGAAAACCCACCATTTTCGGAAACGCCCGAATCAAAACTTATTTCTTTACAGTATAAAGAAGTCAAGGTGAGTTCACTTTCTGTGCTTCTGTTTTACTGTAATTCATCTTCTGAAGTTTCTAGGGTGTACTCTAACTGTACTCGACTGGAATCATCACCCTCCCACATCAATACAGCCAGCTGACCCCCTTGCGGAAGTTGAAACCCTGCGTGAAACGTGGAAGAAGCTACTAACATCAGCTGGTTTAACGCAGAATTTCTGAACCATCAACACTGCAGCTTTCTCGTCTTCCATCGCGCTCTTCTATGGAATTTCATGGATTTCTGTGAACGGAAACGTAACCTCTGGGGAACGAGATAACATATCTCGTATCCCCTCCCAGTCAGCACTTGTAAGTCGATGATTGTCCTCTTCCCAACATGGGATATGACTTGCAGGTTGATGAGTTATTCCAAGCACTCGCAGGAGTCAAGGCGCAGTTTATCGTTGTTTTTCCTCGATTTCTTTTAGCCCCTTTGCTCCAAAAGATGGGGGGAAGATGAACGAGAGAATGCCAGATAAGTAGTGAAAAAGCCCTGGTTGTTTTGGTGATATGGGGTATTATGCTATCCATTTGTATGGTTTGCATTGAGCCATTATAAGACTCCCCATGAACCAACCAGTTGAATGGAAAGTAACAAGGTTGCTTTTCGGGTTTCAAATGAAGGAGACGAAAAGACTTCAAAATCTCCCGTTTTCACAACGCCTGACATCTTATTGGTTATGTTAAAAATCATCAACGTTGCAACGCGCATATCAGATGGTTGAATGATTTATATAATTATATACGTCACATGATATCACCTTGGCCTTGGATTTTGAATGTCACTGGTGGCTGTTAAATCATTCGCATGCATTCAACAGATACAACAAACCATTGGTAGAAAGTGTCTAGCTCAAGATCTACAATCTGTGCATTGATGTTTGAAAGGTGAAGAGGCATAGCCTGTTGATGCCTGTTTGATACTGTTGATAGAAGAAATCCGGCTAACCACCTGGGATGCAAAAAGCCTAAATAAGGGGATAAAGTACCAACCTCCAACTGGTTCAGCATTTCAGCCATCAACCGTAGTATATTGAGATTGGAACCAAGGGAAGTGCACAACGATTTAACGCGCGCGGTGAAAAATCCAAAAACCTACAGCGTTCGCTAGATGGAAAGGAAGCTTGGATGTTAGGTGGCCTTACTGAGACTTGTTGTCAACCAATCATATTAATCAATATAATCATATAGGAGTATTCAGCAAATCACTTTTAACAAATCATGTTTCACTCGTCATGTTCAACTCAAACATGTTCAATTCATCATCTTCAAATCATCTATCTAGTTTCCCATCTTTTTTTTACCATACATGTTCCTCGCATCATTTTTTAGAATTCCTTAAGCAACTCTCGTTTCCATCCCCACTATGTTTTTTGATGGGGGGAAACTCCCTACGAAAACTCCCCAGGAAGCCGTCCATTGGCCTGACTTCAAAAGTCTCTTCGCACAATTGGAGCCTGGAAGCCCTGGGAGAAGTTTCTCGGGAGAGATGGTTCGTTTCTCCAAATGCGGTCCGGCGAACGAACTAAACCAGTTGAGTGTAGTTGGTAGTTGAGTTTATAAGTTTATACCCCCATTATTTTATAGGGTTTTATTAGTATAGACATGCCAGGTGGTTGTTTGGGGGTTTTGCAAAGACATGCCAGGTGGTTGTTTGGGATTTCTTCCATCAACAGTGTGTATTCTGTTTGTAATTCGATAGATGTGTATTTGTTGTTTGATAGATTATTACTATTCTGAATATTATCACCTTATGTGTTATTATATATTGTATAATGTTTGTATAGACTGGAATAGAATACATATACATATATATATACATATACGTAAAAAATGTATATATATATGTATATAAGTATATTTGGATCACATCTATCAAACTTCCATACAAACATTATTATTTTTTAATGGCAAAAAAATAATGTTT
>DF239117.1:115733-127865 GCA_000507305.1 Breviolum minutum Mf 1.05b.01
GTATATTTGGATCACATCTATCAAACTTCCATACAAACATTATTATTTTTTTTAATGGCAAAAAAAATAATGTTTGTATGGAAGTTTGATAGATGTGATCCAAATATACACTTATATATATATATATACTATTTTTTACGTTATATATATATATGTATATGTATTCTATTCCAGTCTATGTACTGTAATGTTATACTTAGAATTCAGACGAGTCACTATACCTTTTTTATTTGTTTCAGACAAACCAGATGATTCCATATGTTCCCCTTCCATGAAGAAAAGAGTGCTCGCATTTTCTGATTACTCATGTATCATAAACACCCGAGAGGTTGTAGTGCCAGATGTCTCAGAGTATCACTCAAATGACACGAAGACATAGTGACTTTAACATGTGTCATGGCAATGTTGGCCTTCTGGAAGATGTGGGTCATGGCACCCACAACATGCGAGTTGTCCTTGTAAAGTGAAGACACTATATATACATGGAAAAACTTGTTGCTTGGGTTCTTATGATCCTTCTTTTCCGAGTTGCTTTTGGTATGTAATACTGGCATTTTCCTATCATTTTCCAATCACTCGTTTTTCGTTGACCACATTTGAATCAACATTCTGAGGCCGACCTTGCGCGAAGAACAGCTGGAGCACTTGTGGCGTTGCTTCGACACGGACCGCCGAAGAAGACACATTGGCTACACGTGTTCGAAAAAATTGCCAGATGTAACGAAGATGATTTTTTCGAACATAAAAGTGACATACATGGTCACACTTATTTATATCTAGGTGGTGGCAACTCAAATATTTTTGGAATTTTCACCCCGAAAATTGGGGAAGATTCCCATTTTGACTAATAGTTTTCAACTGGGTTGAAACCACCAACCAGATATAGACTCTGTGTTTTTCTTTTGAAAAAGAAAGGTTTCGAGCAGCTTTAGTTGAAAGCCATCGCGTCGCTGGGCTACATGTGAGCACGCCTATGTAGAAAGGAACACATTTCCTTTGTATACGGAATTTCGGGAACAAAAACAACATGTTAGAATATGTTAGATGTGATCTGAGTGAAGAAACCTCGAAACGAAACATGGTCCCTTCAAAAGAGGATATTTGTACCGGTCCCGGAAATCATCATAAGATTCTGATGTTTGAATCGTGCGGTTTTTTTTAGTTGTTTCATACTGAATGGTGTTCGTAGAACCTGGCAGAAGCTGATAATTGATATGACATGTACATATTCACAGGATACCTCTCAATACTAGACCCAGTTTTTTTTGGTGGGTTCTGAAATGGCAGCCTGCAATTCCCGAATTCCCTGGCCTTGAAGTTTTTTTCGTGATCTTTGCTATTGAATGAAATCTTTGAACCGCTCGGCACCTCTGTGTTTGAATACTTTGTTATTGAATGTTGCAGAAATTGGTGCCTTGCCTTAAAATGTTCTAGATGACTCAGATATCCCATCCCAAGGTTACAAGATGAATGTCCTTTTCCCTTAGATGGGATATGTTAGTTTTGTGGGGGTTACTGTTTTTGTGGGGAAAAGTTTCTTAAGGAAGTGGTGGTTTTAAACCTTCACAGGCTGCGCTTTTCGTGGCATCACATCATATTCCTGGAAGACACGGCATCGACGAAAAAAAGGTGCACATGTATTATGAATTATTAAAATTGATACACCCCGGAAATTTAGAATAGCCCTTGGAAACTCATCTTCCAACCACCATTTTTAGGGGCTATGTTAAATTTCGGTGGTATATTCAACCAATGACCAATGGTTGGTTGGTGTTTAAGATGCCTCATCCGTAGGGGGATTCCTAGGATAGTGTTTACTACCAAAATGAACCGCCAACCAAACATGGGCTGAAATATATAGTACTGCATGGTTATGAGATGACCAAAGCCTTAGGCAACTCTGTAGATATATAAATAGATACTGTAGATAGAAAGATAGATAGATAGATAGGCAGTTCCATGCCCATAGGTGTGAAAAGTTCCATAAATTTACCGTCCAAGTATCATCCCCAAATCCAGCTGCAACTTTTGGAACTCCACAGGACGGTGATGGAGGCATTTCCAGAGAGGAGTTTCGTCAGGCCCCTGCGTGAAATTCAAGGAGGTTTTTGGAGAAGTGAAGGGGGGAAGGCTAGTCAACCTACGCCTTATTAAGGGCTTATTAGCCATTGGTTTCCAGTAGTAAGGCCTTATTAAACCCGTATTTCTGGCGGGTGGTACGTTAGGGGGGTGAAAAGGACAACTCCCCCCACAAAATAAAAACAAATTCTTTGGATGTCTAAATTGGAGCCTTACTGGGGAAATGACTTCATGCTGCAAGCATTGAAATGCTCCTCTGGCTGGGTGTGAAACGTTTTGATCCAGATCGAATCGTGTTGTGCGCAAGGAGGAAAGACCCAATCGCTGTTCCTCTTATTTTTGAATTTGCGGCATGGCCTGTGTTTTTTGCAACCCTGAACCAAGTAAGACTCTTCTTCCACAAACCTGTGTCCGAGTGAAACACATTCTTTGGAGAGGGGTAGAGATAATTCTTGGTAGCCCCAGTTTGGAAACGCAAGAACTAAACAGACCATCAACTGACCATAAAGAATCAGTACCCCAATTAGACTCTATGTTCCCATGGCTTCGCGGTAGCTTCTTCCTGGCAACGACCACCCATCTTTTTAAGGAAGTTCGATATCAACGACTCGGGTGGTTTTTTAGATCTATGGATCTTGAATGTCCAGGTGCCGTAGTAGCTCCTGATGTCACATGAAAGGTGAAAAGTCCAGGTTTTTGTGTCATTTGCAGCGCCCCAAGGAGTCATGAGAGGTTTGCAATGCGGAGGATCGTAGGTAGTTATTGCAAAAACACCCCCCTTTGTTTTCACCACTGCAGAGATGATCCAAACTGACTACGTATCTGTCAACTGTACCTGTTTAATCCTGTTTCGAGTTGGAATCAATGTCCCAAGTGTCTCTTGGTGGATGTAGATAGATGTTACTTACATCAGTGTTTCAATATCAGCGAAGGTTCCAACACACACAAACATGTAAATACATAATCTATTATAGTGAAAGTCTAGTTTCCAATCACTTCTGGGTTCAATGTTTCAAACTTGCAATATTTCTTAGTTGGAAACCGGGTCAGGTTTTTTCAGTCACAAATCTTCTCCACATGGAACTGTCGTTTCAACCACCTGGAGACCAGGCGCTTACGACCGTTGGCATCACACCCCCTGCACCTCGCGTTACACAGCGAGGGATCTCGGCCCCCAAAATTTGCGACATGCTGAGACTGTTCAGGTGGAAGCGTTTCCAAGTTACTACCGTTATTTAAGTATTACTTTGATTAATTAAAGATTAGCCAAAATATGGAACCATGAAGCGCTTTTGGACAAAGATCAGAATGTTAATAGTTTTGGTCCATGAAGATTAGTCCAAATGGATCGTCCATAGAAAACTCCAAGGCCCTCCACGATGTTTCTGTTGCCAACTCGATCGAAAAGGTCAAGTTTTTTGCTTTTTTTGTTGGTTTGCTGGTAGATAAGATATTTAAATGGAGGAACGACTCAAACTATGTACAAGGCTGAGCTATGGTTGTTCTACAAGTTGAGGTTGTGGTTGCGTTCTAATGGAGACTTTGGGATTTGAACATCTACGCGTATTGTGATTCGCCCTTGAGCGTCGTTGATTTTCATTGATATTGTCATCAACTCGGACAATGACTATAGAGTGATAATTAGTGATAATACTCGCCGTCGTCATCATCATCATCGTTGTTGTTTTCTCCCTCTATTGGGATCATCATCACCATCAACAGCCTCATTTTTGAGCGGCTTGAGTTGCCATAGTGATAAACATAGAACCTCCCTGAAATGATCTTATCCCAAAAGCAGCCTCTTCAATCTTGAGTTTCTAAATACTCTTTGAACAAATACCTCCAACTGAGGTTGAGATATTCATTAGAAATGTTTCGGTAAAGATGAGGGAGATTACTTGGAGTAAGTACTTGCTAACTCTGGTTAGGAAGTCCCCTAAGTATGCTTGTTCCCCTTCCAAATGGCCTAACTGGCTTATAAATGCTGGTTACTAACCACTTACCAACTGGGATGATCCTCCACTAGTTCTACAGCCCTCAACTGGGGCAGTTCACCAGATATTTGGCAGGGATCATTAAATTACCCATTTTGGATGTATCAAACAATGCAAATATATGGTTTATTTGAAGGATTTCCCCATAATAGGCCTTTGTTTGGGTTGGTAATATAATGACCCCTGTTTGAACTATCAACAGTATCCATGGACAACACCTTCCTCAGAGGCCAGCCGCAGCTGCCGGGGGGCCTTAGATTTTTTGCATGATTTGCGGTAGAAACAAAAAAAACGGTGAAAAGAAGGGGCAAAGATGGAAACATAAACAACAACATCATTTCCATGGTGTAAAGACTATAGCAATATAGTTTAGATTCCATTATGTTTTTTGTTCCTACCAATTTTCTACAAACTTTGAAGAATGGAAATAATGGGAACCTGACTGAATTGGATCAAATTAGGCTACGGAAGGAACTTATGACACTGTTGCAAAATAGATGTTTCCGAAAATAGAGGTACCCCCAAATCATCCATTTTAACAGGGTTTTCCGTTATAAACATTATAGACCATCCATTTTGGGGTACCCTTATTTTTGGAAACACCCAAATGTTGCAGATGTGTGTTTGGGCTGTTGATTCCTAAGAGTAACAGATGCTATCAAAGTGCCCGTAAACCTCCTGAAGAGGTTTACCATGACGATTCCAAACTTTGAATTCGCTCTGGAAAATATCCTTACAGTATCTATGCAAGTAACCTGTATCTCAAATATGGTCAAGGTTCAAGTTCAAGCACTGTTTGTTTAAAGATATACAATATCAGCATATATCAGAAACGTTCTATATCTGGCAATTTGGCAGACAAAAGGCATCAAAATTTTGGGACAGTTGAGATCATCCCCACTTGCAAAAAAAAAAGTCACGTCGTGAAAAATTGGATGGTGAAACTTTGGGATCCCAATTTGCCTCGGTGGTAGATCCGGGATAGGTTCGCAACTCTGCTGTCAAATCTTTCAACAAAAAAAACGTGGCGAAGATTGACAATCCAAGGATCCCAAGATGGCCTTGCAGGAGGGGACGAGAATGTTGGGAGAAATGTTTCGTCCAATGGATTTTGCCATGAGAGATGCCCCAAAAATGATCAATAATATGCATGATGGAAAAAATATGGAAAAGTATAAGCTAGAAGAGAAGTCTCACATCCAGAAACTGCCCAGGCTACAGCGGCTGTGGATTGAAAAAGAAAAAACAACGCAAATCCTTTCCACCTTCAAATCCACTGCTGGAGATGTTGGAGGTTTCACGTACATCCCGGTCAACCGCTTGCACCAGGAGGTGTGCAAGCGGATTGCCGAAGCCTTGCGTAAACAGGCGCGGAGCGCAGCGAAAGGATCAAGGGGATCCATGAAAAGATTTGGATCTGTGAAACCGTGAAATGTATGATGTAAAATGACTAGGTGGTGGGCAACTCAAATATTTTTGGAATTTTCACCCCTATTTCGGGGTTTCATGATTCCCATTTTGACTTGCCCATATGTTTCAAATGGGTTGGTGAAACAACCACCAACTAGAAAATGATGTACACCCCTGATCACCCCTGATTCTTGTTGGTGTCCTATTGAAAATGGTGATTTTCCATTGCTATGTTGGTTTACCAGAGGGTACACCCCAGAAAAATTAACGGCTGTAATCCCTCATGTCATCACCCCATTTTTGACATCCGGAAAATCATCAACTCCAAACCTCCCATGACGATCCGATGGAAACTTCCAGCGGGATGATCCGGGGAAAGGCCCTTTTGGAAGACAGCTGAGGTTTTTTTTTGGTGGTTGAAAGACGACCCAAAACGACTGGTGAGATTGGTGTTTTTTTGTACACATAGTGAATCGTATGATTCATAATGATTCGTTGTATGTGTATATACTGGTAATATATGTTTGATATATGTTTGGTGGTGTATCGATAAATTATCCATGTCAGAGGCGCACTAACCCTTGAAATAGGCAATCTGTTGATTTTTGCATTGGCAAGACCCTTTAGCTTGCCCAGCCCACGCAAAAAAATATCCCAAAGACTGCAGCACCACTCCGCTGGAAGAAAACAACGAATCCTTAGGGGAAGTTTCAATTTTTTAGGAAATGTATTTTCCAGGTTGTGGTTTCAAAGATTTTTGGAATTTTGACCCCTACTTAGGGAAATCATCCAATTTGACTCATATTTTTCAACTGGGTTGAAGCCACCAGCTAGTGTTGTTATGTCAGCTTTGCTGTGGGACTTGATTTAGATTAAGAAAGAGATTTGATGTGCTCCCTTCAAGCATTGGTTCAAAAAAAAATCAAAGGAATATTGAAGCTAAACACATGTCAGATTTCCTTCGAAAAGGATGACACGAAAAAGATGTGAAAGGAATCTATATGAATTTACAGGGCTAAAATGAGACGGAAAAGACGGAAGGATAGTGGAGTTATAGAGAAAAACTTGCAAAACTATGAGACATTATGCTGGGTGGTGGTTTCAAATATTTTTGGAATTTTCACCCCTACCTGGGGAAGATTCCCATTTTGACTAATATTTTTCAAATGGGTTGGTTCAACCACCAACTAGTATGGGTACTCTGTATATTTCACTTTTTGGAGCGCCTGCTGTTGTTTGGTGTCCATTCAGTTCGCTGATGTTTTGAGACACCCAGCCGTTTGATCAATCCATTCCTAAAGCCTCCCAACGGTCAGGTGTGTAAACCATCATCTCCCCTTGTGTTGTTGTGTGTTTTGTTGTTGGTGTTTTTTTCCAGTGCTGAAGTTCAGCATGTTTCACGGCCTATGATTTTGAATTGCATTCCTACTAGTAGTTGGATTTCGGTTCGTTTGTGGCTTCAGATTTCACCATGTTTTACCTGATTTCAGGATGTACACCATTGAATACCTCATGCCTCTCCATCTTCATATTTGCCTTCTCAGAATGTCACGGAGCTCCGCGTTTTTTGGTTCCCACAGTTTTCGAACATCAACTCTGGACGAGGTTGAACTTACGCGTTGCGCACATAGCATCCTCCGTTGCTCAGTGGAAACGATCCCCTTACATAATTTGAAAAAGCGCAGCATAAACATTGCTTGGGCAGAAGTTTACATTTTGCATGTTCGCTTGGAAGGTGTTCCACCGAGTTCATAATATATGGATGTTTCCATGATGTTTCCAAAAATAGGGGTGCCTCCAAATCATCCATTTTGATAGGGTTTCCATTACAAACCATCCATTTTGGGGTACCCCTATTGTTGGAAACACCCATATAGAATCTGATGAGAAGATGACGTGAGCTGATTGGGCACCAGAAGATGGTTGGATCTTCGTTTTTGTCAATATCAAAATCCACCCATGACTCCATGACGTATCGGTATGCTCCATTTTTTGGTGAAGACTACCATGAGTCGAGCAAATCGACATATCAATATGTTTCAAACACATATACCAAATCGAATCGAACAACTGGATCTATCAAGCAAACCAAAAGTATGATATTTATTCTTGAACGAACTCAAAAAAATGAAGATAATTAGTCAAGAATATATTGTCATTTTTCTTCTTTGGGGTCCAAAATCTGTCATCGTGTTTCACCAGATAGTTTCGTAGTCATCCATCACAAACACCCATGGCTACGGCCTTATCGCCTTCATGGCAGCCATGGCCTGTGGTGCATGGATACCGCCCACCATGTGCTTGGGGAAAGATCCCACCGCGATACAGGAGAGTTTCTTGTTGGATGCTGCTTTGTCACAACAAAAATTTGGGGATCCTCCACAAAAGGCCAGTTGGAGATGTGGAATTTTGGAAAAAGGGACATGTTGATTTTTAAGATTTGATGGTTTTAGTATCTTCATAGGAAAAAAGCTGGTACCCGTGGGGTGTTACCCTTAATAGTCAGCCCCATATAAACCTTATACACTGGGTATTTATTGGGTATATCCTCTTTTAAAGGGCTCCTGGGGGGTTAAACAGCTAGGGTACCACCCAAAGGTACCAACATTTTCCCTATGATATCTGATATCTGATTATAATGTATTTTGTCTGTATGTGTAAATATTATTGTAGGAGGAAACCAATCGATTTTTGTTATGGCCTTCGATTTTGAGACACGCTGACAGAGGTGCAAATTGAAGGGATCGACCCAATGGACATTTGATTCAGAGGCCACAACAGCTGGGTAGAAAATGACGCAATGGTTTTTGGGAATCTGGGGTATTCCTTGCAACAAACTATCCTTCAATTCAGGTGAATGAATCATGAAAGAGAATCATCCGGAAATGTTTCCTGCTTTTATGGCAAACATCTCCTTCACAAAGGTAAACGGAAAAAACATCCTCAAAAACTTTGGTGAATTGAAGCGATATTGGCCATATGGAAGCATGTCAGAAAGAGAACCCAACCAACCAACCAACCAACCACCCTTCCACCACACCAGCGCTGACACCAGGACCAGCAAAGGTCCAGCTCTACAAGCTTCAACCGACGAGGTTAAAAATGAGGCAAACACGCGGTAGTTTTGTTCGCTAAAAACAACATGGTCTATGAGTTGTTGTTGTTGTTGTTGTTGTTGTTGTTGTTGTTGTTGTTGTTGTTGTTGATGATGTATTTTTTGTTTTCGTGTTCCAACCTCGATTTTGCATGCGATGGGGCCGCAACTATCAACGTCGGTTTCTTGAGATTCGGAATAGGTGATGTGGAAGTTGAAACTCAGCTCGATTCCAGGAGTCTTTTGCTTCACGTCACGTTTGTTGATTCCCAACGGAAATTCGTACTCTGTTTGTTCATCAACACGCTGCTTCGGGAAGTCTTCATATTGCTCAGTGAGCAAGTACCTGTGACACCTGAAACCTTGATCTGTGGAGCCTTATAACGTTAAATCTTAACACTGGCAGTTTATCACCCTAATGGATCTGGTTCTTGGAGGTTCTATTTGGCATATAGTTTGATGGTGAAATTTTCGTCATGGAAGAAACACCCCTCAGCTCTGAACGCCCGACCTGGACCGGAAGCTGATGATTGAAGCAACCCTGGAAGTGACGAACGGATGTGTTTTTTTCTGTACGAACGGAGCTCCAGCCGGACCGGACCGATCCATGGTCATCCTAGTGACTTGAAATAACACCGTTTTGACAAAAGAGATCCTTTGAAACATAAGATTGCGGGTGACGGATGCTCAAATTCTCTAGATAGCTGATACTGCGGTGTTTCCGAAAATGGTGGGTTTTACCTCCAAATCATCCATTTTAATAGGGTTTTCTAGTATAAACCATCCATTTTGGGGGAAACTCCCCTATTTTTGGAAACACCCAAATATAGCCAATTAATTAAGAAAAAGAAACAACAAAGCGGAGCTTTTACAAATGAATGCTCTCTGAATGTCGGAGGTGCGTCACCGCAAACGTGATAGAGAACTCTTGAGCTTAGCATGGCCTGCTGTCTTGGGGGCTTCTATTGATCCATTGTTGTCTTTGTTGGACACCTATTGGATTTCAAGGTGAGACGAGACGGCCGGGGTGTTTTAAACCAACTGCTTCTTGGGGTGCGGTGGATGCTTGGGGCTGATGGCGAATGTGGTTTGGAAAATCAGCCAAAAAAAACAACTCGGTGTTTTGAGGTGTGAGGAAGAAAAAAAGATAAGGATGGTAAGGAACCTGAAGGAAGTCATCGGAAAACCCTGTTGATCAAAGGCGGCATAGCACAGAATAGCAGCTAGGATGTTTTTTTTGTTCACACTTCTCTATTTTGGGGGTGTTTCATGCCATTCTGGAATTCAATGACGAGGGAAACCAAGTCTTGCGAAAGTTCAATCGTTGCTTGCAGAAAATCGAATCGCGACTTCCTTGTGAAGGGGGATGAAGAAATTTTGGAGGCGATTTGGATTAGGTGAATCATGGTGAATCCCAAATCGCTGACCACTGGGTTGATGTGAACCAACAAAAACCTCCAAGTTTCGGATGCTAGAAAGATTCAGTTGGAGGATTCTCAAACTGGTCAATTCTCATGAAATTTCAGATGCACAGTTTCATCTCAGGGTCATTTAACACTCACCAGGGTCAACTGTTCCCAATAATGATTGGTGCTGGACCCTTTCCTTAAAGAAAATACTGTGGCTACATAGTCAGAGGTGACCGGTAAAAGTTCAAACATTGATGGTACCTTTAAATTTCGAGCTGTATGTTACACATAGTATGTTATTGTATTTACTATAGATGTGAGATATTTCAAATATTTTTTCATTTTCACCCTTGCCTGGGGAGATGATTAAAATCGGACTTATATTTTTCAAATGGGTTGTTTTTTCAACCACCAACTAGTCATATGTTGATAGATACATCTCAATAATTCTCAGTAGATTTTTTTGGGGGGAATGTGAAAGGTGCCTTGGTACAGTGGCATTGGCAGCTTTGGGTCCTGCATTGAACGTGGAGGAGTGGAGTGCACCCTTTGGCATTTGGTCGTTGGAAGTTTGGGAGGGATTTTTTGGATTTCAAAAGGAATACCGGTTGTGGGACCCCTTCCAACACGGCCGAACTCCATGGCTTGTAAATGGGGGTGATCCTGACTACTTACATCCACTGGGATGATCCTCCAAGTAGGGCTGGCAAGCCAGTCATGTTCTGAAATTCTGTTGATGGACAGTTGAGGGAAAGGTAGTTGAAATCCCATTATTTACAGGGTTTTAGCAATACATCTCAGGTGGTTGTTTGGGATTTCAGCCATCAACAGTATGAAACCCAATCCCTTGTTTGATTCACATTCTGTGAAACTTGTATGTTGAACTGGTAGTTGACCTCATTGCCTCATTCACATCTCTTTGAAAGAAAACATTGCTTTTCATGCTGTGTTGTTGCACTCCTGCAAAAAAAACATGCAAATTTAACTTTATGAAAGTCTCCACCTTTATTTGAGACTTGAGTTTCAATGTTTCCCGAAAACAAAAAAATCTTCCAAATCGTTCATCATATTAAAGTTCACCCCAAAAAATGTGCCGAAAAAAAAACGCACACAACAACCATGTTTTTTGTAGAGAAAAAAAAGGTGGGGTTTGCCAACCCCGCAGGAGGTCGGACCCCTTGACTGACCAATCCCCCATTCAAAAAATGCCATGCCTCTCAACCTCTCAAATGACAGGATTGGATGTTTAACATCCTGTCGCTTGGCAGTTTTGGTGATCCCTTGTGATGGCTGGCTCATAATCATCCCTAGCTAGCAGGTTTTGTTTAACCGTTTAACCCCCAAAAATTTGATGAACTAAACAACCATGGGACCATTGCAGCTGTTGCCAAGTGGCTTCAGGTTGAAATTAAATAAACTTCTGATTTTTGTTTTCGACCAAAGTCTGGGTCCGACGACCGATGCTTCCGCAGTTTCAATCGTATGAGAGGTTGGGTCCAGGTTGTTGTACAGTTGATGGAAGAAATCCTGCACCAATTGATATGGTAGATATCCCATTATTTTGGGGGTTTCCTACAGGTCGGGTGGTTGTTTGGGATTTCTTCAATCACCAGTATCTCAATCCAAGGTCTTCATTTGCACAGATCTTGGAAATGTGCATAGCACATCTAAAGAAAGATCAAGGGTGTGTTAGGCAGCTAGGGAGATGTTGCCAATCCGAAGTGTTTATTTGTTATACCCTTTAGGGAACTAACATATCCCCTACCCAAGGTATGTTTGAAGATGATTTTCCTTTTCCCAGGTGGGATATGTTAGTTCCCTAGAGGGTATTTGTTGGTGTCATCTTCTATTCCCCAAGGTCATCCAACCTCAGTTTCCCCCTGCAGGAAAACCGTGCAAGTGCCTGTCCGCACTTTGACCTCTGAAGCTGTCGCAGCGAAAAAACCTCAGGAGGTGTCTCAAGTCCTTTCCCAAGTAGCTTGGTAAACTCGAAATTGGGGAGGCCTTGGAAAATCTTTAACAGTCGGGGAGGGTGCTGGATGATGATGAGGGATGATGATGAGGCATGATGATGAGGGATGATTGATGATGATGATGATGATGATGATGATGATGATGATGATGATGATGATGATGATGATGATGA